>SJYT01043563.1:36058-48786 GCA_006410635.1 Cephalophus harveyi
TCAAGGAGGAGGGGACATATGTATACCTAAAGCTGATTCATGTTGATGTTTGGCAGAAACCAACACAATACTATAAAGCAATTATCCTCAATTAAAACTGAATAAATTTTAAAAATAAATAAAAATTAAAGAAGTTTTAAAAATAAGGATTTTACATTTTCACCATAAAGCTCTCATACATATTTTGCTACATTGATACCTAAGTATTTCATTTTGGGAGAGCTACTATAAATGGATTTTTTAATATTCCATTTTCAATTATTTATTGCCAGTACACAGAAATATGATTTTTTGTGTGTGAGCTGACCTTGAACCACTTATTAAACTCATGTATTCCAGTTAATTTTTTCTGGATTCCTTGGGATTTTATAAATATATAATCATGCTATCTGCATAAATAGAGACAGTTTTATTTCTTCCTTTCTAATCAGTATGTCATTATTTCTTCAAATATTTTTGCCATACGAAGACCCTGTATGTGAGACAGCAAAAGAGACACAGATGTATAGAAAGGACTTTTGGACTCTGTGGGAGAGGGAGAGGGTGGGATGATTTGGGAGAATGGCATTGAAACGTGTACACTATCATGTAAGAACGAAGCACAAGCCTATGTTCGATACAGGATACAGGATGCTTGGGGCTGGTGCACGGGGATGATCCAGAGAGATGGTATGGGTTGGGAGGTGGGAGGGGGATTCAGGATTGGGAGCTAATATACACCCAAGGTGGATTCATGTCAATGTATGGCAAAACCAATACAGTATTGTAAAGTAAACTAAAGTAAAAATAAAATTAAAAATAAATAAATAAATACTTGAAGATAAAAAAAATAAAATAAAATAAAACCATTATCTGCACATTCTGGGTCTCTGACAACACAAATGTTAGACCTTATAAGAGTTTCAAGATTTCTGTGGCACTTATTTATTTTTTTCTCTGTTCTTCAAATTGGATCAATTCTATTTATTTAACTTCACTGACTTATTATGTCATGTCCTCTCTGCTATTCAGCCCGTTCAGTGAGCTTTTCATTTCCATTATTATATTTCTCAGTTCTAAAATTTCCATTTAGTTCTTCTTTACATCTTCTATTTCTTTGCTGAGACTTTCTATCTTCCCACTCATTCCTAGAATATGGTCATAATATCTGATTTCAAAAGTCTTTTTGAGATAATTTTAACATCTGTGATCCTGGCACTGGTATCTCTTTTCTGCCTTTTCCCAAGTGAGTGCAGATTTCACAGGTTCTTTTTAAGCTGAGTAATCCAAGATTGTATTCTGGACATTTTGAATATAATCTTATGAGAATCTGGCTCCTATTTAAGTCCCACCAAGAGTGCTGGTGTTTTTATTTTAGCCAGTAATTGACCCAGCTGGGTTCACACTTCAAGTTCTGACCATCCTTCTGTGGCCTTTATTTCCAATTTCAGTTTAGTGTGCAAAGCCTTTGAAGTCATAGTGAGTGTGTTCCATAACTGTCCCACGCAGTGTCCAGTTTGGGGCTTGGGAGTGGTCTATCCCATAATCTGGTCCTCAATGTGCTGTTCAGGATCACACTCAACCACGCACAGCTTGTAAGTCAGCTCAGGAGTCTGTGAGCAATTTTAAGTGGTCACTTTCCCAAGCTTCTCATTCACCTGCAATTCTCTGGATTCCTGGGGCTTCCCTTTTTCAGCCTTCCTGCAGAAAGCTGGGGCTTCATTAGCCCCATTCTTCCATATACTTCCCATAACCATGCCCACATCAGGGCCAAGCAACAGAAGAGCAAAGGGAAATGAAAGCAGTGGGACTTGCCCCACCCTCTTGAGACCACAGCTCCTCCAATCTGAGAGGCAGGTTCCTATCCTTCTGAGATTCAGGCTCCTGCCTGCCCCACTGATGCCACTGCCCAGGATTGCTTGAAGCCTGGGGTGCAAGAGAATGAAGAAAAAGGGAGGAAAAAAAGAAAAAAGAGAAGAATGTGGGATTGCCACATTCTGAGTATTAGGAGACGTCTTTCCTCTTCCTTGGGTCAAAACTAATGGGATTCTCCTGTTGCTTTTTCTGTCCATGTTAATAATGCTCACGTCCAAGTTTCAGGATACATTAAGTTCAGGCTGGGGCATACTGGAAGAAAAAAAATGGTAAACTCACCGACGGTTCAGTAGTACTTTGAATTCTGGTCTTCTTCCCCAATCTGCCTCCTACTATTTATTTTTCAGAGTCCTCAAATAGCCACTCCAAGCATTCTGTCCAGGTCTTACAGCTGCATTCAGTGGGAAAGACAGGGTGAAGTGTGCTTACTCCATCTTATCTGGAACCAGAACCTGGACTACTGCTTCTCATAACAAACTTTGTAGAACTGATTGACTCAACTACTTGTTAAATTTGATCATAAGAAATTAAAATTTTAAAATAAATAAATCCTGTAATAATGTTACTGAGGAAAAGGGACCAAGCAACAGGATCACATTATTTTAAGCATATATACTTTTGGCTATTCAATTATTAGGAAAAAAGTCAAGTTCTTAATTATACTTTGCTTTACTTCTCTAAATCTTATTTTACCTGTGGATTTTTGTGATTACTAGGACTGTTATAAAATTTTTAAAAGAAGAAAAAAAAAAGATTTATTGAAAGTATGACTCAGAGGAAGCCAAGTGCACCTGAGAAGCTATAAAGTGTTAAAGAAATTGAAAAATAGTTCAGGATGACCAACACTAAGTGTAAGCCCAACAGTTTCAAGAAAACAGTATAGAAAAGCAAGCAGATATCAATTCAAGGTTTTGTATGCCATGTTAAAGTGGGTATAAAGAAAGTAAAGGAAGGCCCTGAAGTGTTTTAGCAATGGCCAGGGAGTGATATGATTTTCTTGAAGGATTACTCTTCTGCAGAACATAAAAGTGCATAGAAAATGAATCTTATTGTCTGACTCTAAGGGGGGGGGGTCTCATCAAGTTGGAGAACAGTATATACAGTATGATTCCACATGTGGTTGGGGATTATGGGTAGGGAGGGAGATTTTATACTCACACATGCACATATAGACATGCACGCACACATACAATGTTATGATACATGTCATATATAATCAAATGATTATATATCATATATATCCTTAAATCATATGATTGAAAGTGAAAGTGAAGTCACTCAGTCGTGTCCGACTCTTTGTGACCCCGTGGACTGTAGCCCACCAGGCTCCTCCATCCATGGGATTCTCCAGGCAAGAATACTGGAGTGGGTTGCCATTTCCTTCTCCAGGGGATCTTCCCAACCCAGGGATCGAACCCAGGTCTCCCACATTGCAGGCAGATGCTTTAACCTCTGAGCCACCAGGGAAGCCAAATCATATGATTATATTAATTTATATCTTATTATGATTCTATATAATGTATAGAATCATATGTATATATGTATATATTCATGTATGTAGACAAATGGATAGATTAAATATGTATTGAATGTTTCTGGAAAAAAACACAAGAAACCAGTAATAGTGGTTAGAGAGGAGAGTGAAAGGGCTAAGGGAAAAAAACTTTTACTTTTTACAGTATTCTTCTGTTTGGTTTTCAATTCTTTTACCATGATCATTTACACTTTTAAAAAGGGTTGTAAAAAAAAATAGGAGAACATATGCAAAAGTTAGATATGATATAGATATAAGACATTAAAATAAGATATGTATGAGCCTAGCATTCAGTAGCACTGTTCCTAGCATATAGTAAGCACTCAAACACAGTTACAGATCTTCTTACAAATAAGATGTTATTAAGCATTTATGAAGAAGGGTCACAACAGAAAACAGCTGATTTTAATTACACTACACTATACTGCACAAATTTACCAGGTATTTTCAAGCATTTAGAAATTTGAGAAAAGATAAAGAGTAAGAATGGATTTTAAAGATATTTATTATCATTTAATTATACTTTTGCTATAAAAAGAAACGTTTGCATATTTTTCTCAATTTCTTAAGCACTGAAGGGTATAAAGGGAAAAGAGTCTCTCCTTTCCTGGTCCCTCTAATTCCAATACACAAACATAGCCATTCCCAATGGCTGAATGGCTTCTTGAGTTCTATACAATTGCAGACTTTCTTTGTGCATATAAAGCACATATAAAGATGTATATTGCTATATATTATATTATCTTTCAAGGAAATTAATCTCTGCTCCTTTAAATAATCTAGACCTACTCAATTTCTTAAATGTCATTTCTCTAAACCCAAATAGAGTAATCAATAAACAAATCCTTAAACTGCCGGATGAAGCTAATCTTCCAAGTTGGGATATACTTAAATGGACAGGTTGAACAGTTGAAGTTCTCAATGACCTCCTAACACCCCTCGACAGGAAAGATAAGCCTTAACTAGGGCAAACAAAAGTTACTTTAAGGGGAAAAAATTACTAGGTAAAATGAACAAAATGGCAGATGAAAGGTTTTTAAGAGATTAAAAGATATAATGAGGGGTAAGTTGTTATCCCTAATCTTTAGGTCCCAGAGTCTGACTACTATGCTCTCTCACAAATGAAGTTATTTGAGATCTTCTAACATACCCATATCTGATGGCACAGAAGAAGGGAAGCAAAAAGCCCATTTGACTGCAGAGTTCCAAAGAATAGCAAGGAGAGATAAGAAAGCCTTCCTCAGCCATCAATGCAAAGAAATAGAGGAAAACAATAGAATGGGAAAGACTAGAGATCTCTTCCAGAAAATTAGATATACCAAGGGAATATTTTATGCAAAGATGGGCTCAATAAAGGACAGAAATGGTAGGGATCTACAGAAGCAGAAGATATTAAGAAGAGGTGGCAAGAAAACGCACAAGAACTGTACAAAAAAGATCTTCACGACACAGATAATCACAATGGTGTGATCACTCACCTAGAGCCAGACATCCACATCCTGGAATGGTTAGTCAAGTGGGCCTTAGGAAGCATCACTACGAACAAAACCAGTGGAGGGGATGGAATTCCAGTTGAACTATTTCAAATCCTAAAAGATGATGCTGTCAAAGTGCTGCACTCAATATGTCAGCAAATTTGGAAAACTTGGCAGTGGCCACAGGACTGGAAAAGGTCAGTTTTCATTCCAATCCCAAAGAAAGGCAATGCCAAAGAATGTTCAAACTACCGCACAATTGCACTCATCTCACACACTAGTAAAGTAATGCCCCAAATTCTGCAAGCCAGGTTGCAGCAATACATGATCTGTGAACTTCCAGATGTTCAAGCTGGTTTTAGAAAAGGCAGAAGAACCAGAGGTCAAATTGCCAACATCCGCTGGATCATGGAAAAAGCAACAGAGTTCCAGAAAAACATCTATTTCTGCTTTATTGACTATGCCAAAGCCTTTGACTGTGTGGATCACAATACAGAAGTTGGTGATGGCCAGGGAGGCCTGGCGTGCTACAGTTCATGGTGTTGTAAAGAGGCAGACACGACTGAGCGATTGAACTGAACTGATGGAAGAGAAACTCAGTGAGGGCAAGCAGATTTGGAATAACTTTCACAGACATTCTATACTGAACAGATCAGGGGGTCTAATCCAGAAATCACATATTTCTTATATTCTTATACTGGGGGAAGAAAGGAGTCACATTTTACAGCAGCAGCTACAGACTTCAAGCAGGGAAGGCACAAGAGGCAGAGCTGATCTTCTGTAGTAGTACCTTTCATCTCAACTTTCAGCTTGTGCTCTGCAGTCTCCAAAGCAAAAATAAAATCCAAGACCAATATTCCAGAGTTTAAAAAAAAGTTCCTACAAGTCAAAACAAAAATCACAATCTCTTTTTGGGCTGTAAGGAAAAACAGTTTTTCCCTGCATTTATATGGGGCAAGAAAAATTCCTAGTTCACCTGAGAAAAAAAATTACTTGGTTATAACAGTGATATTTACTCTATTTGATATCAATAGGATCTTCACTTGCTTTTAGAGGATCTAGAGGAGAAAAATGTTTAAACATTTAAAGAAGCTTTAATTACTTTCTCATCCAAGGTAATATATAAAGAGAAAAACCTCAGTTTTACTTAATTTAGTGCTTTGAAAAGGCACAAGAGATAAGATGATATTGATCATTTACAGCATGAAGAGCTAAAACGGGATAGAAAGGCTGAGCAAATTTCTAGTTTTAAGTTCAACAAACTTCATTAGATTGAACACATCATGGAGGTAAGACACATAAGGATTAGTGATGTGTGTGTGCGTGTGTGTGTGTAGAAGGAAATGGAAGTACAACAAACTTCATTAGATTGAATACATCATAGAGGGAAGATACATAAGGATCAGTGGTGTGTGTGTGTGTGTGTGTGTGTGTGTGTGTGTGTGTGTGGGTGTGTGTAGAAGGAAATGGAAGTACAACCAACTTTATTAAACACATCATGGAGGGAAGACACAAGGATTACTGGTGTGTGTGTGTGTGGGTGGGTGTGTGTGTGTGTGTGTGTGTGGGTGTAGAAGGAAATGGCAATCCACTCTAATATTCTTGCCTGGGAAATCCCATGGACAAAGAAGCCTGGCAGGCTACAGTCCATGGGGTCACAAGAGTCAGAGATGACTTGTTTCAAATGGAAGCAAGTAAACAAAACATAAACTTCTCAAGATCCTAGGAAGACTTCCTTTGATGAAAAGATTTGAGGATAAATTTTAGTCATTTTATAATATTCTGAATTTCCATATCATACCACCTATATGCAAAGATTAAAAAAAAAAAAAAAAACTTCAAAACCAAATATAAACCATTTTCTGGAAGAGCCAAGTGACTGTCTCTTGTAACAATGAAGAACTAAACATCTATATAACATGGTTTTGAGAATCTAAACCTTAGTCACCCAAAGATGACTTTACCAACTAGTATTTATAACACTCTTTAACAAATTATTCCAGAATCTTAATAATTCTTTTTCTTACCAAAAAAATAATTTATTAAAATGATAACCAGAAATAGAAGAGTTAATGCTATCCTATTCTCCCACAACTCCACTTACAAATGTACAGTATCACAAAATGCAAAGCTACTTTCTACTATCATTCTGCTACTAAGCATAGTATGTCAAGTTTAAATGTACAAAATACATTTTGCCTAAAATAAATGATGTAAACAAATTGAAAAGTGCATATAAGAATAAACTAGGCAATATCTAGCAATATTAAAACCTACTGAAAGAAGTGTGCTGGTCCAATAGCAATTAGTGTCCTAGTCCCCACACCATGATCTCAATTTTTTCCCAATATAAAGGTTTCTTGGAGAAAAAGGGTTCCTGATTCCAACTCTGGTGCAGGGAAAGAAAGTTCAAGGAAAGCCTGGAACATGTACTGTGCCAGTAAGCTAGTGATATAAAAGAACACTAAAGTAACATCAGGAGGACAAGCAGCCAATTTAAAAGGGCTTCCACCAGTCGGAAGAAGTGGAAATTTGACCATAAAAAGAATAACTGCAATGGATTGAAAGAAAACATAGAAAAATCCATGATCTCATAGTGATACTCAAAACAGAAAAACAGCTCACTATTCACATAAGGGCACAACTTGTTATTTTGAAAATTGGTAAATAAACAGGAAAAAAAAATCAGGTCTTTATCCTGCCCTTCTTGTAGTAACTATCATTTCAGGAGAAACAAATGGCTGATGAAATAAAATTCTTCTCTGTAGAATAATTCCAATTCAGAAATTTGGAAGGAATAGAAGAATCAGAAATATTTTACAACCCCTATGGAAACAATGGATGAAGACAATGTACTCCATCAGCAACAATAACAACATGGATTTCATCGAGCCACTAGTTCACAGGAAATGTGGAGGATAGAGGAACATGTTAACACTACAAGGATGCAATCAGCCAAATCCAGATGTGGACTGCTCTAGCAAACTAAGAACTTCATTTCTCAACAAACAAACAATGCCAAAATTTAATTAAAAAAAAAAAAAAGAGGAGGGGGAACTCACATATATTAAGAGATACTTAAGAGAGATGTCAACTAAATGCAAAGTGCTTACCGTGCATGTGAATCTTTATTTGAACAGCTCAATGTAAAAGGAGTATTTTTTAGACAATAGGGGAAATTAAATACTGGCTGCTAGATTTTATATGGTATTGAGAAATAATTTTCTTAGGTGTTTAAGACTACAGTGTTTATGTCATTAATAAAGGAATTCCCTAATGTAAATTATGGACTTTAGTTAACAATAATGTATCAATACTGTTTCACCAACTGTAACAAACATACTACACTAATGCAAGATGTTAATAACAGAGGAAACTGTAGATGAGGACTCTAAACTTCCACTCAGTTTTTCCTATAAATCTGAACCAGTTTTAAAAAAGTAAAGTCTACTAATCTAAAAAAAAAAAACAAACTGGAACATGGGCTTCTTCTCCAATCCATTCTTAAAACTGGTCACCTGCAGAGTTTCCAGGGTTATTATTTCACTTTTTCAATAATGTAGATTCTCCCAAATTTTCCTAATGTTTAACATAAACTACCTCTAATATAGTCTCATATCATTCTTTTTTTTTTGGTAGGGAATAAGTGACTAAGACTTTCTATGTTCCAATAAATATAAATTAATGCACTCACAAAACCATTAATCATCAACAAAGTTCTTACAAAGCAATGTCTGGCAAATTTTTATTATTTCCAGCAAAATGCTAAGGCCTTCACACGTTAGGGCCAATGAGAAAGGAATATGGTAGTAATGAGAATTATGCATGAGCTGAGGAAATCTAGAATTGTGAAGTACAGGAAAAGACAGAGAAAAAGGAGAATGGAAGGAATTCAGGACAAGAAATAATGAGAATTTTGAAAAGGGGGACTGATTTATTACAAGGAACAAAACTTAGGGTTCAGGCTAAATTCATCACAAAGTATCATTTTATGTTAAAAAGAAATAAATCCTATACCAGTTATCAAAAACTGAACAACAATTTTAAACCAACCAGTCCAATAAAGGGCTAACCTCTGGTTATATACCTTTTCCTTACGCATATAGCCTCCTTTTTATTGGGGTCACTGAGTAAGAAAATCATTATGACAACGGACAGGTAGGAACAAGAAGTTCAGCTCCATTAAAAGGTTCAAAGGTTCTCAAATCCAGTCCACAACTGGATTTGGCTGATTCCAAAGCACCTTCACCAAAAAGAAGTTATGAGGCTTAAGTATCCAGAAGGCATGGTTAGAAAGCCAAGAAAAGAAAGCCAAGGGCTGTCCATTGAAATACAGACCAAAAGATAAAAAACCTATTTATTTTGGAAAGAGAAAAGTTCTGAGGAACTAAAAACAGGTAAGAAAAACATTTTAGGTAATAGTATGAAAGATGAAAGAAGGAAAGGAGAGACTCAGCATCCAAGGATCTCCAATTCATCCATTAAAAGGTACTAAACTGTTCTTTAAGCTCTATCTCATAGAATCCTGAGTAAACCATGGCCAAAATAGGCAGGAGAACTTACTGAAAGGGCTATAAAGTGTGTCCTGCCTCATCTGGAAGCATTTCCTTAGGACCAAGTAGGAGAAAGACAGGTGAAGCAGCACTGTCGAAGCCAAGCTGATACTAACAGGCTTGCTGATATTAACATAATATGGACTTGGCTGAGAGTAAACAGATCACTTGGGATCTGTGCAAGCCAGGAAGAGACAGCTCTAGCTGCACCTGTGTGTTGTATCACTGAGATGCAAACAGCTCAAAATAAACATGGAAGAGCAGAAAAGGTGAGGAAAAGAGAGCACCATCCTTTTCTCTATTCTTCCTTCTCTAATCATCTATTTTTTCAAGTAGCTACAATGGGTGCTGATCTATCCACTGTCTTCCTGATTTCTCATGTTTTGGGAAAGTTAAGTTTGGCCTAAAAACAACTATTAAACAGATCTATAACTGTATTAGCATCATACTCTAAAAAATGAGTCAACTAGTACAGAAACTTGGGACAACGAGAAAGCTTAAGGCAAAGCGCAGTGATTAAAACAATAGATGCTGCCAGAATACATAATACACATTTCATTAACTTAACAGAAACTAATTTACTAAAATTCCAAACATCAGTGATTCACAAAGATAGCACATTCACCCTAGAGAATATACAGATGTGAATCTGAGGGTCCTAAGCTACATAGCATTTTGTCCTTGTTATTTCTACCAACTAGTTATTTCTACCAATTACAGCAACTTCCTTTGCTCTGTATGTTAATACTAAATTCCTTTAGACACTAATGAATGTCCCATAGCGATATCAACCCTCTAGAGTTTAATAAGATCATTCAGTGCGCTAATCACAGCTCTATTTAATTTTGATCCAGAAAAAATATTTAAATATCAGTAATATCAGATTATGTCATAAACTGAAAATACAAAGATGAATCAAACTAGCCATGTATTAAGGGTTTTACATCACTAGAATGATGTCAGAAAAAAAGTTACTTATCCTTGTGGTAAAATAATAGAGACTCAAGCAGTAACACGGACCTCAACAATGATGGCCAGAGCCAGAAAGGAGTTATTTGATGAAATTGAAGCTAATGACGTCAACATGTAACAAATATTATTATTTTTTATCCACCCTTCAGTGTGATTTGAAGGCAATTTTCTTAATGTGATTAAATCATGTTTAACATCCAAAAACACAAGAAGCAACTCAGAGGTGTTTATGTTTGATTATTTTTTTAAAAAGTAAATTTTACCGTAACAAACATTATGTAAACACTTACTAATGCAGAATGCTTCAGGTAATTCACTCCCTCTTATCCTTATTCACCATGAAAAGAAATTCCCAAAATCTAACTATTCTAAGCAATCAGTATGTCCACAATTACTAGCTAGCAATAAAATGTCCAAGAGAAAAATGTTCAGCATGGTTACACTTAGTTGACACCAGAATATTCAACTGATAAAGAAAATAACTTGATGTTCAAAGACAATAATAAATTGTTTGGTATATCATACAAAGCATCTTACCTTGTAGTTTTTTCAATACAGCAACCTCCATTTTCAGAACTTGCTTTGGTTGTTGAGCTGATTCCACCTTTAGTGCAACATTTTCCCTGGTGAGCATGTCCAAGGCATCGTAAATTTCTCCAAAGCCCCCACCCCCAATCTTCCTCAACTGCATGGGAAATAAAATAGGAACACACACACACACACACAATTATTAGAAGATTCTAATTAGAAGTTGATTCATCTCTTATATTTACAAAATAATATATAATTGACTATCCCTATTTTATGCTAAAAGATCTCAATATTGTTAACTGAGTATATGCCAAGAATGAATACTTAGAAATAATGCCAAAATTTTTTCCCACAGATTTGTCCATAAGAAGTACTGAATTTATTTCAGCCACAAACAATTTTAAAATTAGGTCTACAGCCAGCATCAGAAACATCATAAAAGACACAGTATCTGAAGCTTCACATGACTATCCCTATTTTATGCTAAAAGATCTCAATATTGTTAACTGAGTATATGCCAAGAATGAATACTTAGAAATAATGCCAAAATTTTTTCCCACAGATTTGTCCATAAGAAGTACTGAATTTATTTCAGCCACAAACAATTTTAAAATTAGGTCTACAGCCAGCATCAGAAACATCATAAAAGACACAGTATCTGAAGCTTCACTTCCCACATATAACTCTCAACGACCAGATCTGTTCTAATTCTAAGGCAATCATTTGAAGATGTTTTAAATCCCTAACATCTTTTTTACCAACGGAAATCTTCTCTGGAACCAGACTGAGATGTGTCTGTGGGGAGGGTGGAGGAGGGACAGGCCACCAGAGCCCAGTTCTCTCAGCACCATTTACCCTCCTCTCGGAGGCAATGAATAGCTACACAGAACATAGTCCTGAAGAGAGGTCCTAGAAAATGGGCCAGCAGCTTGGGGTTAAGGGAACTAGGGACCCCAAAGCATCAAAGAAGTCATTTGGAGGTGGCTCCTCAAATGCTCAAGCTTGTTAGTTGCCACATGGGTAAGAAATAAAAACAATCTAGTTAACTCCTAATCCATAAGACTGTGATAAAAATAAATGATTGTTTTGAGCCTCTAAATTTTGATGCAGCTTGTTACTGGATTGGTCAAAAACTTCATCTGGGTTTTTCCATAACCTGTAACAGAAAAATCCAAATGAATCTTTTGGCCAACTCAATGAATAACAGATAACCGAAACACCATCCTTAACAATGAGCCTGTAATTTTTTTTTTACTAAGAGGCCACTATGTCACTCAAATTTGATAGACATGCTCCACATGTATATTGGCTCTCATTATCAGGACAGAGCAACTAAGCCAGGCATAGCTGCATTTGTCACCTTTTGATATGTCTAATGGAGAACTGCCAACCTTTACCACAGTACTTAACACAAAGCTCTCACCAAAGCACACACGTGACTGACTTATATAAAGATTACCAACTGCTGGAATCTCCCTGTACCAGCCATGATGATGACAAGGTTCTTTCCTATGTTTACTCAAGAAAAATTTCACAGTCTACTGCTACTGCTTTGCCTAATAAGTAAAACACCGCACCATAAAAACAAAATTTTTATTTCTAGAAGAATAATCTTCTTTTTGCAATCTGTTGACAGACTAAGGAAACAACTGAATAGCTTGGCTAAACTTGCCAGTGGAACAAAACTTTGGTTAACAAAAGACCAGGTAGAAATAAAACATATTTAAATATCCTTGCATTCCTATACACTAATAATGAGAAAGTAGAAAAAGAAATTAAGGAAACAATTCCATTCACCATTGCAATGAA
>SJYT01043564.1:10266-30906 GCA_006410635.1 Cephalophus harveyi
AAGTTAAATAAGCAGGGTGACAATATACAGCCTTGACGCACTCCTTTTCCTATTTGGAACCAGTCTGTTGTTCCATGTCCAGTCCTAACTGTTGCTTCCTGACCTGCATACAGATTTCTCAAGAGGCAGGTTAGGTGGTCTGGTATTCCCATCTCTTTCAGAATTTTCCACAGTTTATTGTGATCCACACAGTCAAAGGCTTTGGCATAGTCAATAAAGCAGAAGTAGATGTTTTTCTGGAACTCTCTTGCTTTTTCCATGATCCAGCGGATGTTGGCAATTTGATCTCTGGTTCCTCTGCCTTTTCTAAAGCCAGCTTGAACATCAGGGAGTTCACGGTTCACGTATTGCTGAAGCCTGGCTTGGAGGATTTTGAGCATTACTTTACTAGCATGTGAGATGAGTGCAATTGTGCGGTAGTTGGAGCATTCTTTGGCATTGCCTTTCTTTGGAATTAGAATGAAAACTGACCTTTTCCAGTCCTGTGGCCACTGCTGAGTTTTCCAAATTTGCTGGCATATTGAGTGCAGCACTTTCACAGCATCAGCTTTCAGGATTTGAAACAGTTCAACTGGAATTCCATCACCTCCACTAGCTTTGTTCATAGTGATGCTTTCTAAGGCCCACTTGACTTCACATTCCAAGATGTCTGGCTCTAGATTAGTGATCACATCATCATGATTATCTGGGTCATGAAGATCTTTTTTGTACAGTTCTTCCATGTATTCTTGCACCTCTTCTTAATATCTTCTGCTTCTGTTAGGTCCATACCATCTCTGTCCTTTATCGAGCCCATCCTTGCATGAAATGTTCCCTTAGAGGAAAGGTTAGAAATGGTTAAATGCATTTGTTTTTTCTCAACAAACAAAAAACAATCTCTTTCATCTTCCCACACATAGAAAAGTCCTAAATTCTTTACCTTGAAATTAACAGTAATCTTTTGATATCAGACTACATGCCCTTTGCTACAAAACTTCTATATAACCTGCATCCCCACCCCCACCATCACCTCCTTGGAGTTTTCTTTGCGCTGCTGGAGATGCTGCCTCCTTGGCTTGATGTCCTAAAAATGCCCACTGAATAAAACATAGCTCTCAAAAAAGAAAAAAAAAATTCTCACCGTTACCATCCAAGACTTACCTTTTTCTTGCCCAATGCACAGCAAGCTGAAATGATTTGCAGCATAGAGAAGGTTTATTTACAAGGTACCAAGAGGGAGAAAAGCCACTTTTACCACCACAGAGCAAGGGGCTTCTGGTACGTCTGATACAAGGAATAAAGCAGCGCAATGGTTTGAGGCGTGGGAAGTGGTGGTTGGAAAGAGGTGTGGCAATCCTCGTTCTGCTCAAGCCAAACTAAGCTACAGGTCTTCGCGCATTCCAAAGGTCACCCAACCAATGCTGGTGCATGCCCAGTTGAAGGTTTGACAATTATAGCCAATCTTAACCAGCTCAGCTGGAACTAGACCAGCTGACTCCGAGTTCCTAGAAAACAACATGGGCAAACATCTTATTAGGGTACAAGCTGCTTGGAAGACAGGCAGGTTTTTTGTAGCAACAATTAGGATGGCCTTGATTAGTGACAGCAGGTTACAGATGAAATGGATTTAACTAATGCTTATCCATGGTTTCAGCACCTTGTGAGATTTAGAAAAATGCCCATCTTCTCAGGTGGAAGCATAGGCTCTACAGCTCAACTCTAACTGGATTTCAGCCTCATTGCATCAATATCAAATACTTTTGGTCGAGGCACACCTTATACAACTGTTCATGGCAGCCCTGGATTCTTAATTATCCCATTACCTTTTATCTTTTTTTCATGTCTTTACTTTTTGTTTATAAATAAATTCTCATATAACAAGTCTCCCATGAGCTAAATGTTAAGTACACGACAGTTTTATTTTCCCTGTCTAGCACCAATCAATTAGCCATGATTAGTAAAGACTTGGGCCAACAAAAGATGAACACCACATCTTCCATTTTTCTTTTACTTCACATTTGTTGATTATTGCATAGTATTCTCAAGAGAAAACACGTGCTCAGGTCCTTTTTGCTGAGCTAATATGGAAAATTAATTCAGGTCAATTGCAGTTAAAAGAATGATTGCTAGATGAATTATAACTAAGAATATTAACATACCTCCAAAAATCACTTGAGCCTAAGAAAATTAAATTATTTTTATCTTTTACATAATTTGACCAATGTTTACTTCTTCAATGAAGCCAAAATTGTTTTGGCATTTCTTGCTTCTTCCACTCTTAAGGTTCAATGACTATAAAACAGAAGTCTTGTGTTAATTCAGAGAAGCATCACAAAATTTTAGATTCTAGTAGACTTGCTTTAAAATGTCTGTTCTGCCAATCTGAATATGTACCTTTGGACAAGTTGCCTATTTCGATGATCAGTAAATTCTTCATCTATAAAGTTGTCATCCTACTTCCTACTTTATAGCTGTGCAGGGGAAGACCGAAAGGTAGATATAATCAAGATAAAGGTTAAATTATAGATATCATAATAAAATTGCAGAAATCTATTGATACTGCTGCTGCTGCTGCTGCTGCTGCTGAGTCGCTTCAGTCGTGTCTGACTCTGTGCGACCGCAGAGACAGAACCCCACCAGGCTCCCCCGTCCCTGGGATTCTCCAGGCAAGAACACTGGAGTGGGTTGCCATTTCCTTCTCCAATGCATGAAAGTGAAAAGTGAAAGAAAAGCTGCTCAGTCATGTCCAACTTGCAGCAACCTCAGGGACTGCAACCTATGAGGCTCCTCTGTCCATGGGATTTTCCAGGCAAGGGTACTGGAGTGGGTTGCCATTGCCTTCTCCATCTATTGATACTATGAATTTTCAAATCATTATAAAAGGGTAGGCGTTTATTACTCTGAGTGAATCTTAATCTTTGCTGAATTATTGATAATGTTTTTACTGTTCTGATATGTGGCATGGTTGATATTTATGTGCTTTAGGAATTCAAACACGTCATTTGCTTATGAAATCAAATGGCTTTTCAAAAAGATGAAATACGTTGTACAATATAATTATGTGATAAGATGTAACAATAGAAATACTAACAAAATTTCCATTCACAAATTTCCAATTTTTCTTTTTTAATCAACATAATAACAATACCTTAAGTATTGGTGAACCAGATATATTATAGTAAAATTTGATATACTACCTTGTAACATACCAAATCCAGTATCTTTTTCACTTTAGTAATGGAAATTCTATGGAAACTTATTTACTAGAATTAAGTTTTCTAATTCATATTGTTGAATCTCCAAAAAAATATAGCATATTAAGGCTCCAACTACATAACAAGAGTGATTTTATTAGATTAATCAGACAGAGGAGATGGTTAGATAGGGATGAAGGGTCATGGAAATTAGGAGAGTCAGGCAGAACTGAAGGTGGGTTTGATCCCCAGCTCTAATGTGAATTAGAATATTTGGTGTGGAATTTGGGGGCTAATTACTTGATCTCTGTTTGTTTTATTTATAATATGGGGACAATGATATTTCCTACCACAAACATTTATTGTGAGCATTAAATGACTTAAGACATGAATATATAAAAAATGTAGAAAATACCTGCCACCTATGATGAATGTCATCTATGATGATGACGATTATATCCAAAAAACTAGTCAATAAAAAATTGAAATATGAAAATATTGTCTTCTTTAAATGTCATTTTAAATACTTTATTTCAGATGTCTTGTTATGTGGGTTTATGTGCTTATTTTTATCTGCAAAATGCCGCCAGAGATCAATCCAATACTCATGTTTCAAAAAAATGTGGGTGAAAAGCCAGGATTAATAAAAGTTATTACCAAAAAGTTTGCATATATATAGAGACAAGGTCATGTTTATAAGGCACAAACATAGAAAATCATAGAAAAATATATATGGAAATCATTAGATTGTACTAAATTAATTATTTTTCAGGGTTTGGGGAAAGTAATATAGCAGTACTTCAGTTCAGTTCAGTCGCTCAGTCGTGTCTGACTCTGCGACACCATGAACCGCAGCACGCCAGGCCTCCCTGTCCATCACCAACTCCCAGAGTCCACCCAAACTCATGTCCATTGAATCGGTGATGCCATCCAACCATCTCATCCTCTGTCATCCCCTTCTCCTCCTGCTCTCAATCTTTTAGGGTCTTTTCCAGTGAGTCAGCTCTTTGCATCAGGTGGCCAAAGTATTGGAGTTTCAGCTTCAACATCAGTCCTTCCAATGAACACCCAGGACTGATCTCCTTTAGGATGGACTGGTTGGATCTCCTTGCAGTCCAAGGGACTCTCAAGAGTCCTCTCCAACACCACAGTTCAAAAGCATCAATTCTTCGGTGCTCAGCTTTCTTCACAGTCCAACTCTCACATCCATACATGACCACTTGAAAAAACAGCCTTGACCTGATGGACCTTTGTTGACAACATAATGTCTCTGCCTTTTAATATGCTGTCTAGGTTGGTCATAACTTTTCTTCCAAGGAGTAAGTGTCTTTTTATTCCATGGCTGCAGTCACCATCTGCAGTGATCTTGGAGCCCAGAAAAATAAAGTCAGCCACTCTTTCCACTGTTTCCCCATCTATTTCCCATGAAGTGTATTCGGGACTGGAATGCTGAATACAAGTATGTTACACACTTATCTTATGGTTCTACTTGTACTGTTGACTTAGAAATATTCAAAGCAACTTAGCTATCAAGAAGTTCAGAATTTTAGCCAGCTAAAACATGGTTAAGAAAAGATCAGTTGTAAAAATGTGAATTGGGTCCATTCGCTGATGACCTATTTACTTTCAGACTATTTGAAAAACATGGTAGAATATTGTGAGAGAAATGAATCTACTTTGCTCACTTATGTATTACAAATGCCCATATGGTTAGTACTTAATGAATATTTGATGAATTAATTTAACAAGTAGGTGAGCAGGCAATTACTTACATCTAGCTTGGTATCCTTATAGTCAGTGATTCAGGATTATATGGCAATGGTTTAAATGACTAAATATTGACCAAGAGGCACACTTTAAAAAGGGTAAATCCATATGATGATGTTAGATGAATAGAGTTTTACCTAAATGTGTTTGTACAACAAATAACAGTTCCATGCCTACACTGTGTCTGTCAAAGCCACTAGACTATAATTTCTAGAAAATAAGATCTACCCTTAGATTATGGGACACAAATGAGTGACTAACACTTTCACTTTTATATACTTTTTTCAGATTATCCTAAAATCCCTAGAACCTTCCACAACCAGAGACTGGACAGGCTTTATTGGAAGGGCATATCCAAAAATATAGCTTACTTGGGGTCAGTTCCTCTTTATTAAAACCTAGTTATCTCTTCATTACAACATATTTGCTTACGAATCCTGAATTACCTGTTCTGGAAATCTGGTTGGTATAGGCATTCTGAACTTTGTGAGGATATATATTACAGAAATGAATATGTGTTTGAACTAAGTTCTCCAGCTATCCAAGTTCAGACACTGTCAAGAGAAAATGATGAGATCTAACTGCAGAATGAAATTAAAAGATGCTTGCTCTTTGGCAGGAAAGCTATGACAAATCTAGACAGCATAATAAAAGCAGAGGCATCACTTTGCCAACAAAGGCCCATATAGTCAAAGCTATTGTTTTTCCAGTAATCATATATGGATGTAAAAGTTAGACTATAAAGAAGGCTAAGCACTGAAGAACTGATGTCTTTGAACTGTGGTGCTGAAAATACCCTTGAGAGTCCCTTGGACAGCAAGAAGATCAAACCAGTCAATCCTAAAAGAAATCAACCCTGAATATTCACTGGAAGGACTGATGCTGAAGCTGAAGCTCCAATACTTTGGCCACCTGATGTGAAAAGCCAACACACTGGAAAAGACCCTGATTCTGGGCAAAACTGCAGGCGGGAGGAGAAGGGGACAACAGAGAATGAGATGGTTGGATGGCATCACTGACTCAATGGACATGAGTTTGAGCAAACTCTGGGGGATAGTGGAGGACAGAGGAGCCTGGTGTGCTGCAGTCCACAGTGTCGCAAAGAGTCAGGACACAACTTAGCAACTGAACAACAAAACTGCAGAATCCTTCAAGTGCTTGTTGATCAGCCTGGTCATCTCTTGTGACTGTACTTTAAAGGTGCTGAGAAAGATCCACCCAAAGTGTATGAAAAGGTAGGGACAAAAGAGTAACAATATAGCTTGGCTTGAGCCCTTACTATGGGCTGTCTCTTATACACATCTTGGCTCTTCCTTTATCATGGTTTCTGACTCCATCCCTTTCTTAATCACCCAAATGTAAAAACTGGCAGTCATCTGGGGCTCTTTTTACACTGCACCTTCCACATCCAATAAGTCATCGTGTTTATGAACTCTGTTTTCTAAATATCTCTTAAATAGGTCCCTTCTCTTCATCCTCTTTGTTCTGATTATAATTCAGATGGTCATTACTTGTTTTGATTTTCATAATTATCTTATATCTGGTTTGGTTGTCTTGATAGTTGGACCTTTTCTCCAGTAACCAGTGTCCAAGATAGCCTCTGATGATCATCATCTCTTTTATGCATGCTCTTGTGGATTTGTTTCCTGACAATACAATATGGTGGAGGTGACAGTGTGTCATCTTTAAAAAGCTTTGCAGCTTTCTCCATGGTCCCTTCGTCTATAGCCATCATGCCAGGAGGACACTCACACAGCCCCATTGAGGCTTACCTAGAGAGAAACTGAGGACCCCAGCCAACAGCCAGAAAAAACTTGCCAGTCATGTGAGTCACCTTAAAAGTGTATTTCATAGACCCAGTCAAGCCTTCAGCTGAATTCAGCACCCACCAATATCCTGACTGCAACCACACGAGGACCCTGAGTCAGACCCACAGAGTCAGCTGCTCTTCAATTCTTGAAGCTCAGAACCTGTGAGAGATAATAAATCACTATTGGTTTGGTCAAGCTACTATGTTTTGGGGGTGGTTTGTTATGTAGTATCTCTTTTGGGACCGCTAATATAACAGAATAATCTTTTGAAAATACAAGTCATGTTGCTTCCACGTTAAAACCCTTCAATGAACCCTGTTTGAGCAGCAAATTAAAATAGAAACTCTTAGTCCTTATGAAGTTTTAAAGATCTCCTCCTGCATATTTCCCTGCCTCATCTCTATACATCTGATGTTCCACACATATATACATAGGCATACACAAGTATAAGATACCATTTTTTACTTGCATTTGCTCTCCTTTATTTCTGGAATATCCACATGAGCTTGTCCTATCTGGAGAACTTCTCAGCACAAGCATCATCTTCACTCCACAGCATTTCTGGATTTCCTGAAGCAGGTATCCTATCCTCTAGGCTACCATTACATGCTGAGTCTATTCCCTAGTACAGTAATTATCATATTTTAAAAATATTTTGTGTGTCTGTCTACCCATTATTTCCCCAATTAGACTGTGAAGTTGTTCAGGGCCATGCCAAACACATAATAGGTATCAATACATAGTTGCTAAATAATTGTATTTTTGAACAGTTTCCAGTGAAAAGTTGTACTGAAGGGATTCCTATACACCCCAATTTCTTCTTGAGACATGTTAACCTATATCTTTGAATTACTTCTTCAGGTTCAAGATTATATGCATGTCTACATGAAAGAGAATGATTGTCTATATGTGTTGGACTTGGTGAACTGAGACCTCGATATTGGCCTTAGTAACCACTGGGTTCTAATTTTCATTGACCAAGATTATAAACAAATTAACAAATGTATTACAGTTTCATTTGTTTCCTTTGTAATATTACTATGGTTTGGAAGTTCTCATTAGTTTACTACATTTGATTGTCCCTGTGGAACATAGTTGTTCTGATTTGGCAGGGTTTTTTATGAAGCTTCACAGCCAATTTTTGGCAGTCAATTTATAAGTTTGAAAAAGGGAATGCAAGCCAGAATGTGGATCTCTTTCATTTGATTGCATGTTACTAATATAAAATATTTTATTTTCTAATGTAGATGACAGGAAAAGAGTATCACAGCAATAATGAGCAATAAAATTAATATGATAAAGAAAAATCAACTTGTGAAAAGAGATTTTATGAAGATGGACAAGAATTGGAGTTTCAGCTTCAACATCAGTCCTTCCAATGAACACCCAGGACTGATCTCCTTTAGGATGGACTGGTTGGATCTCCTTGCAGTCCAAGGGACTCTCAAGAGTCCTCTCCAACACCACAGTTCAAAAGCATCAATTCTTCGGTGCTCAGCTTTCTTCACAGTCCAACTCTCACATCCATACATGACCACTTGAAAAAACAGCCTTGACCTGATGGACCTTTGTTGACAACATAATGTCTCTGCCTTTTAATATGCTGTCTAGGTTGGTCATAACTTTTCTTCCAAGGAGTAAGTGTCTTTTTATTCCATGGCTGCAGTCACCATCTGCAGTGATCTTGGAGCCCAGAAAAATAAAGTCAGCCACTCTTTCCACTGTTTCCCCATCTATTTCCCATGAAGTGTATTCGGGACTGGAATGCTGAATACAAGTATGTTACACACTTATCTTATGGTTCTACTTGTACTGTTGACTTAGAAATATTCAAAGCAACTTAGCTATCAAGAAGTTCAGAATTTTAGCCAGCTAAAACATGGTTAAGAAAAGATCAGTTGTAAAAATGTGAATTGGGTCCATTCGCTGATGACCTATTTACTTTCAGACTATTTGAAAAACATGGTAGAATATTGTGAGAGAAATGAATCTACTTTGCTCACTTATGTATTACAAATGCCCATATGGTTAGTACTTAATGAATATTTGATGAATTAATTTAACAAGTAGGTGAGCAGGCAATTACTTACATCTAGCTTGGTATCCTTATAGTCAGTGATTCAGGATTATATGGCAATGGTTTAAATGACTAAATATTGACCAAGAGGCACACTTTAAAAAGGGTAAATCCATATGATGATGTTAGATGAATAGAGTTTTACCTAAATGTGTTTGTACAACAAATAACAGTTCCATGCCTACACTGTGTCTGTCAAAGCCACTAGACTATAATTTCTAGAAAATAAGATCTACCCTTAGATTATGGGACACAAATGAGTGACTAACACTTTCACTTTTATATACTTTTTTCAGATTATCCTAAAATCCCTAGAACCTTCCACAACCAGAGACTGGACAGGCTTTATTGGAAGGGCATATCCAAAAATATAGCTTACTTGGGGTCAGTTCCTCTTTATTAAAACCTAGTTATCTCTTCATTACAACATATTTGCTTACGAATCCTGAATTACCTGTTCTGGAAATCTGGTTGGTATAGGCATTCTGAACTTTGTGAGGATATATATTACAGAAATGAATATGTGTTTGAACTAAGTTCTCCAGCTATCCAAGTTCAGACACTGTCAAGAGAAAATGATGAGATCTAACTGCAGAATGAAATTAAAAGATGCTTGCTCTTTGGCAGGAAAGCTATGACAAATCTAGACAGCATAATAAAAGCAGAGGCATCACTTTGCCAACAAAGGCCCATATAGTCAAAGCTATTGTTTTTCCAGTAATCATATATGGATGTAAAAGTTAGACTATAAAGAAGGCTAAGCACTGAAGAACTGATGTCTTTGAACTGTGGTGCTGAAAATACCCTTGAGAGTCCCTTGGACAGCAAGAAGATCAAACCAGTCAATCCTAAAAGAAATCAACCCTGAATATTCACTGGAAGGACTGATGCTGAAGCTGAAGCTCCAATACTTTGGCCACCTGATGTGAAAAGCCAACACACTGGAAAAGACCCTGATTCTGGGCAAAACTGCAGGCGGGAGGAGAAGGGGACAACAGAGAATGAGATGGTTGGATGGCATCACTGACTCAATGGACATGAGTTTGAGCAAACTCTGGGGGATAGTGGAGGACAGAGGAGCCTGGTGTGCTGCAGTCCACAGTGTCGCAAAGAGTCAGGACACAACTTAGCAACTGAACAACAAAACTGCAGAATCCTTCAAGTGCTTGTTGATCAGCCTGGTCATCTCTTGTGACTGTACTTTAAAGGTGCTGAGAAAGATCCACCCAAAGTGTATGAAAAGGTAGGGACAAAAGAGTAACAATATAGCTTGGCTTGAGCCCTTACTATGGGTTTACCTGGAGCAGAGGCAAGTCCTATTTACTAAGTGTCAATTTCTCTTTCCCCTCAGGCTTCCAGGATCAAGTCCAAAGAACTTACCTGGCAGGGTCTGGGGTATAAGAGAAACTGAAAGATGTTAGGCAGAGGGTACAGAGTTTCAGTTAAATGTGATAAGTATTTTCTGGAGATCTTATGTATCGCCTGATAACTATCTTAGTGGTGAGTACTTCAAATTTTCTAAGAGAATAGATCTCAAATTAAATCTTCTGAATGCAAAGAAACACAAGAGAGTAACTGCTATGTAGATGTGATGGATAACTTATTTAGGTTGATTGTGGTGATCCTTTCACATATACACCAAAAAACATCAGGATGAGATGGTTAGATGGTATCGTGGACTCAATGGACATGAGTTTGAGCAAGCTCCAGGAGTTGGTGATGGACAAGGAAGCCTGGCATGCTGCGGTCCATGGGGTCACAGAGTCAGACACAACTCAGTGACTGAACTGACACTTGAAATGTATGCAATTTCTTTATGTCAAATATATCTCAATAAAATGATTTTTAAAAAGGTGGTGGGGGGAGGGACTTACCCTGGCCACTCATCTGTTTTTATGGGAACCACTCTATGGAAAATAGGGTCAGATCAACTATTCTTGTTTATTTCTGTGGGAAGTGTTGAGTTACTTTCTGACAGCTGCTGCTGCTGCTAAGTCGCTTTAGTCATGTCTGACTCTGTGCAACCCCATAGACGGCAGCCCACCAGGCTCCCCCATCCCTGGGATTCTCCAGGCAAGAACACTGGAGTGGGTTGCCATTTCCTTCTCGAATGCATGAAAGCGAACAGTGAAAGTGAAGTCACTCAGTCGTGTCTGACTCTGCGACCCCATGGGCTGCAGCCCACCAGGCTTCTCTGTCCATGGGATTTTCCAGGCAAGAGTACTGGAATGGGTTGCCATTTCCTTTTCTGACTTTCTGACAGCAACACTAGATGAAAGCAATCATTATTGTATTAAGTAGATAATGGAGTCCCTGCAAATCTTACTGACTAGTTGATCCACTGACACTACTATTGAACTTTAATACCCTGTTCAATGTAATGTTCTGAAAAAGAGACTGACATTTCACTGCTCCATGTTGATCAATCACACAATTCTTACAACCTTCAGTCCCCAATCTTTTTGGCACACGAACAGTGAAAGTGAAGTCACTCAGTCGTGTCTGACTCTGCGACCCCATGGGCTGCAGCCCACCAGGCTTCTCTGTCCATGGGATTTTCCAGGCAAGAGTACTGGAATGGGTTGCCATTTCCTTTTCTGACTTTCTGACAGCAACACTAGATGAAAGCAATCATTATTGTATTAAGTAGATAATGGAGTCCCTGCAAATCTTACTGACTAGTTGATCCACTGACACTACTATTGAACTTTAATACCCTGTTCAATGTAATGTTCTGAAAAAGAGACTGACATTTCACTGCTCCATGTTGATCAATCACACAATTCTTACAACCTTCAGTCCCCAATCTTTTTGGCACCAGGGACCAATTTCATGGAAGACAATTTTTCCATGGACTGGTAGGGGGGCAATGTTTTCAGAATGATTTGAGTGCATTACATTTATTGCACACATTATTTCTATTATCATTACCTCAGCTCTACCTCAGACCAGCAAGCATTAGCTCCCAGAGCTTCAGGTAGATTCACATACAGGGACCACTCCCAAAGTGCTCCTTCCTTGTGGCTTTATTTGGCAATAATATTGGTGACACTTCACTCTCCCTGATATTCCATTACTCTACATGTTATAGCCAAAACCTCAATCTTCATTCTAGACTCCATTCCGCACAAGTCTATTCTGTCATCATCCTCATCAATGTTTATTCTCTTTACTAGCTTTGCTCATTCCAGACTACGATTATCCAATGCACTGTTTACAGAGCAGACTTAGCTGAAAATGCAACATTCATTGAGAGTATTTCAGATTAATATAAATATTCAAAGAGGAGCCAGAAGACAGGTCAAGTGTCTTTTTTTTTTTTTTCCACAAAAAGGAATGAGTTTATATGCTTGTACATTTCAGACAGAGATATAAAAGAAAGGAAATGTTGGGATATCTGTTACATAAAATGTATTATATAAATGCATGTATACTCACATGTATTGTTACATATTTTGAGAAGTTGTAAAATCTTTTGTATAACAAATTACACCAAGGAAGTTTTGGAGATTATTTTGTATTTACAGATGGATATCTGCTTGCTCAGGTTTTTAAAAGTGAAAGCATTAAAAGATTTGTGAAAACAGGCTTTAAAAACCTTCTCAATTATCAAAAACTCTATCAAAATGTTGTTCCACAGCCAAATTGTCAGGGAATCATAAATATTTATTATGTTTCTTCTAACCTTCAGAGACAAGAACCTAGGGCTTTATCAACACATCCAAAGAATGTGAGATATTGTTATATTCAAAACATTAATGGGCTCACTCACTGAAGATGATATTTTTCAGCATTTGTTTTAGGAATGGAAAATCTCACTTGGCAATATTTAGGGAACACACATTTAACAGGGTAATATTCACAAGTAATAGTGCTGCTAGAAAAATTCCAACCCAAACGTTCATATTGTTCTTTAAAACAAAGATTTTTATACAAGATCTTCCACCCTTCCCTCCCACTCCAGTAAAGTGCTAAGTCCAAAAGTATTTTGCTATCCTCATTCTTTGGAGTCTTTACTGTCCTTATTTTTGTTGACCAGCTTACTTTAATTCACTTCAGCAGTTTGGTAGCTGATTTATCTCTTAAAAAAGAAAAAGTATTTCCCTTATGAATAATTCAAACCTTTGCCGGTTATAAAAATGCATCTTTGGCTCTCTCCACAGCCAACTGCTTCTTTCAAGTAGCAGATTCCAATCCATGAGCTTGTATCACGGGTTTGACATCTGGAAGCGGGGAGGGAATCAAACCCAAGATTTGTTTTAAACAAACTTTCATTTTCTCTTCACAGGCTCCAGGATTTGCTTTTTATTGTTGTTGTTCATCAGAAAATAAAGTAGTTAATGTTTTCTCCAGATTCTGTATTCTGGGCTTCTTTTTGTGTGTGCTGAAGTTGAAAGAGCAAAAAAACAGTAACAGAGTGTTGTAAATAAATGACTCAGGATTGAGAACATCTGCAAAATTTGGATAACAATATATGGGTATTTTGGGCCTATGTAGAGAAAGCAACTGCTAATTTTCACAATATCGGATTTTATCACCTTCTTGATCTGTATTTTGAAAATTAATTTTGCATAGATGAGATGCATTTCTTCTTACTCTCAAGACACACTGTTTTTTAAAAAATAATTTTAAAGATATTATTCAGGGCTTCCCTGGTGGCTCAGTGGTAAAGAATCTGCCTGCCAATGCAGGAGATGTGGCTTTGATCCCTAATCCAGGAAGATCCCACATGCCACGGAGCAACTAAGCCCAGGAGCCATAACTACTAAACTGGCATGCCCTAGAGCCCATACTCCACAACAAGAGAAGCCAACTCAATGAGAAGCCTGCACACTGCAACTAGAGAGGAGCTCCTGCTCACTACAACTAGAGAAAGCTCGCATATAGCAACAAAGACTCAGTGCACTCAAATAATTATATACATAAAAGATATTACTCAGATGAGTATTAAAACTTAAGTAAAACTTTCAAAGTCATATAGTGGCCTCAAACTTATTTTTTTTCCAACTAGAAAGAGCATACACATTTGACTTGAAAGTGTTTTATATCTCTATAGATTGTATTAGTTCAGTTTGTATAGTATTTGTTTATTTTTCATTTGAATAAATAAATGAAGAAGTCATTCCTTTCCTTTAATAATATATATTTTAGTTACAGTCTCATAGGACTCTTTGAATATTGTCCTTCTCATCCAGTTTCAGTTTACTTTTAAAAATAGATTAAAATTTTCTACTTGCATATACAATGCATTTCACTGTTTTCTCCTTCTCATCCCTCTTTGTCAAGCAGACCAGGAGTTATCGCCATTGTGACTCAGGATTCAAAGAATGGGACAGCATGCTATATAATGGTGAAGTGAAGTTGCTCAGTCGTGTCCGACTCTTTGTGACTCCATGAACTGTAGCCTACCAGGATCCTTCATCCATGGGATTTTCCAGGCAAGAGTACTGGGGTGGGATGCCATTTCCTTCTCCAGGGGATCTTCCCTACCCAGGGATTGAACCTGGGTCTCCCGCATTGTAGGCAGATGCTTTACCATCTGAGCCACCAGGGAAGTCACTACCATATAATGGTAGTCACTGGTAAACCTGCTAGAGGTCACTGTGTATAGAAAGTCTTAATTATCTTAACTTTGCCTTCATCTGTTCCTCAAAAGGCCCTACAACTGTACACTACAGAGTATAGGATATGGTTAGTAATGAATTCTAAGCTACACTAATGTTTTCTCTTGGAAATAATTTCTTCTATAACATACATCTTGTTGAATTCTACCTTTAAAATACAAGATACTTCCATTTTGGACACCACAAATAGAATTGTTAAGGCAAATGAGGCCAAAAGATAGTTGAATAGACACTGTTTTCAGTCCTATTTGGGATACTTTCAGTTCTGTTTCAGACTTTTAACTATTAGGTGACTATTTTATTCCATTGTTTAACTGCTCTATATAGAACAAAACAGATTTACTTCCTCTGGACACAACCCAAATTCTCGTCTTTCAAGCCTTTCATGATGAAAACAAAGCTTTTGTTGCCATGTGCATGGAATGGAGCCAAGAAAACCGTTAATGATACTAAGAGGTCTTAGTATTATTTCTGGTCTTCTTTTGAACCCCTTGAGATTAGTTCTCAATGGGATTCTACATTGAATGCCCCTTTATGGCTTCAGTTCAGTTCAGTCACTCAGTCGTGTCCGACTCTTTGCGACCCCATGAACTGCATCATGCCAGGCCTTCCTGTCCATCACCATCTCCTGAAGTTCACTCAAACTCACATCCATCGAGTCGGTGATGCCATCCAGCTATCTCACCTCTGTCATCCCTTTTTCCTCCTGCCCCCAATCCCTCCCAGCATCAGAGTCTTTTCCAGTGAGTCAACTCTTCGCATGAGGTGGCCAAGGAAAAACCATAGCCTTGACTAGATGGACCTTTGTTGGCAAAGTAATGTCTCTGCTTTTGAATATGCTATCTAGGTTGGTCATAACTTTCCTTCCAAGGAGTAAGCATCTTTTAATTTCATGGCTGCAATCACCATCTGCAGTGATTTTGGAGCCCCCCAAAATAAAGTCTGACGCTGTTTCCACTGTTTCCCCATCTATTTCCCATGAAGTGGTGGGACCAGATGCCATGATCTTAGTTTTCTGAATGTTGAGCTTTAAGCTAACTTTTTCGCTCTCCTCTTTCACTTTCAAGAGGCTTTTTAGTTCCTCTTCACTTTCTCATAAGGGTGGTGTCATCTGCATGTCTGAGGTTATTGATGTTTCTCCCGGCAATCTTGATCACTCAAAACCTAAGTCAATATTTTAAAAAATGTACATTGAGGACTTACCATATCACAAAAATAGGTACCAGGCTTCAAATATGCAAAGGAACAGATGTAGAGAACACTAAGTGGGGAAGGCGAGGGGGTTAGATGAAGTGGGAGATTGGGATTGACATATATACACTACTATGTATAAAAGATGCTTCTCTGGTGGTTCAGTGGTAAATAATCCTCCAGCCAATGCAAGGGATGCAAAATACGTGTGTTCGATCCCTGGGTTGGGAAGATCCCCTGGAGAAGGGCATGGCAACCTACTCCAACATTCTTGCCTGGAAAAAATCCCATAGACAGAGGAGCCTGGCAGGTTATAGTTCATGGGGTCACAAGGAGTTGGACAAACATAGACAGGGTATTAAAAAGCAGAGATATCACTTTGTTGACAAAGGTCCATATAGTCAAAGCTATGGTTTTTCCAGTAGTCATGTACAGATGTGAAAGTTGGACCATAAAGAAGGCTGAGCACCAAAGAATTGATGTTTTTGAACTGTGGTGCTGGAGAAGACTCTTGAGAGTCCCTTGGTGTGCAAGGAGATCAAACCAGTCCGTCCTAAAGAAAATCGGTCCTGAATATTCATTGGAAGGACTGATGTTGAAGCTAAAACTCTAATACTGGCCAACTGATATGAAAAGCCAACTCACTGGAAAAGACCCTGATGCTGGGAAAGACTGAGGGCAGGAAGAGAAGGGGATGAGATGGTTGGATGAAATCATCAACTCAATGGACATGAATTTGAGCAAATTCTGGGAGTTAGCAAAAGACAGGGAAACCTGACATGCTATAGTGCATGGGGTCACAGAGTCAGACAGGACTGACTGAACTGAACTGAACTGACTGACTAAACTTCTCAATCCTGATGCACGTGCTATTTGCCACGGTTGGATTTTGGATTATGCATTACTATATCTTTACTAAAAATGAATAAAAACCTGCTAAGTGATTTAAGTGTTACACTCAACAGAAATAATTTTTCAGTTTAATTTATTTAAGCATCCAGCAGAAGATGGGCATTCAACATAGGAAAAAGATAGAGCTAATTGCTGTTTTAATATGCTCTATTTTCTTTCATAGGTATTCTTGAAAGTGATTTTAGGCTTGTAAAGAAATAGAGAATGAAAGTATCTCAAAGAATTTCTCCAGTCATTGCTGTACCCAAGAGTCTAAGAGGCTCAAGATTAGGAAGATTTACCACTGACATACTGAACAGCTCAGTGGCCCACAGATAACACATGTGGAGAGTCAGAATTTGCTTTAGAAAGCATGGCAAGCAAAGGAATTAAAGAAAGTATACACTTAAGAATTTCAATGTCAAGATACCAGATGTCATATAGACACCTCAGAGTAAAATAATAATTACCCAGCTGGCAACCGGGTTGCTGCTAGTGGATAGCTCTGCCATGAAAATAGTCAGGAAAGTCCAGAAGGTTGAAACTTGCTGCAGCAAAACTAAACAGACTGAAAATTTCTAACTCTGTGTGACAGTTCATATTAGATGTGATTTCGTCTACTTACCAAACAGACTGTGTTCAGAGGAAAGTTTTCTGGTACTTGGACCATGTATATGTGAGCCAGGAGATGGACGAGAGAAGAAACTTCACATTCCTAATTTGCACATTATTTGTGCTTATTCATACTGTTCATACTGTTGATGGGGTTCTCAAGGTAAGAATACTGAAGTGGTTTGCCATTTCCTTGTCCAGTAGACCACATTCTGTCAGACCTCTGCACCATGACCCGTCCGTCTTGGATGGCCCCACACAGCATGGCTTAGTTTCACTGAGTTAGACAAGGCTGTGGTTTGTGTGATCAGATTGGCTAGTTGTCTGTGATTGTGGTTTCAGTCTGTCTGCCCTCTGATACCGTCTCTCAGCACCTACCATCTTAATTGGGTTTCTCTTACCTTGGATGTTGGGTATCTCTTCATGGTTGCTCCAGCAAATCGCAGCCACTGCTCCTTACCTTGGGCATGGGGTATCTCCTCATTGACGCCGCTCCTGACCTTGGACATGGGGTAGCTCCTTTTGGCCGCTCCTGCGCTGCGCAGCTGCCACTCCCAAAGAAAGGCAATGCCAAAGAATGCTTAAACTACCACACAGTTGCACTCATCTCACATGCTAGTAAAGTAATGTGAGTCTTAGCAATACGTGAACCATGAACTTCCAAACGTTCAAGCTGGTTTTAGAAAAAGCAGAGAAACCAGAGATCAAATTGCCAACATCCACTGGATTATCAAAAAAGCAAGAGAGTTCCAGAAAAACATCTATTTCTGCTTTATTGACTATGCCAAAGCCTTTGACTGTGTGGATCACAATAAACTGTGGAAAATTTTGAAAGAGATGGGAATACCAGACCACTTGACCTGCCTCTTGAAAAGCCTGTATGCAGGTCAGGAAGCAACAGTTAGAACTGGACATGGAACAACAGACTGGTTCCAAATAGGAAACGGAGTATGTCAAGGCTGTATATTGTCACCCTGCTTATTTAACTTATCTGCAGAGTACATCATGAGAAACACTGGGCTGGATGAAGCCCAAGCTGGAATCAAGATTGTTGGGAGAAACATCGATAACCTCAGATATGAAGATGACACAATCCTTATGGCAGAAAGCAAGTAAGAACTAAAGAGCCTCTGATGAAAGTGAAAGAGGAGAGTGAAAAAGTTGGCTTAAAGTTCAACATTCAGAAAACTAAGATCATGGCATCCAGTCCCATCACTATTGGAGAAGGAAATGGCAACCCACTCCAGTGTCCTTGCCTGGAGAATCCCAGGGACAAGGGAGCCTCGTGGGCTGTTGTCTATGGGGTCGCACAGAGTCGGACACGACTGAAGCGACTTAGCAGCAGCAGCAGCAGCAGCAGCAGCAGCAGCAGCAGCAGTCCCATCACTTCATGGCAAATAGATGGAGAAACAGTGGAAACAGTAGCTGACTTTATTTTGGGGGGCTCCAAAATCACTGCAGATGGTGACTGCAGCCATGAAATTAAAAGACACTTACTCCTTGGAAGGAAAGTTATGACCAACCTAGATGCATATTCAAAAGCAGAGACATTACTTTGCCGACTAAAGTCCGTGTAGTCAAGGCTATGGTTTTTCCTGTGGTCATGTATGGCTGTGAGAGTTGGACTGTGAAGAAGGCTGAGCGCCAAAGAATTGATGCTTTTGAGGTGTGGTGTTGGAGAAGACTCTTGAGAGTCCCTTGGACTGGAAGGAGATCCAACCAATCCATTCTGAAGGAGATCAAGTCCCATCACTTCATGGCAAATAGATGGGGAAACAGTGGCTGACTTTATTTTGGGGGGCTCCAAAATCACTGCAGATGGTGACTGCAGCCATGAAATTAAAAGACACTTACTCCTTGGAAGGAAAGTTATGACCAACCTAGATGCATATTCAAAAGCAGAGACATTACTTTGCCAACAAAGGTCCGTCTAGTCAAGGCTATGGTTTTTCCAGTGGTCATGTATGGATGTGAGAGTTAGACTGTGAAGAAAGCTGAGTGCCAAAGAATTGATGCTTTTGAACTATGGTGTTGGAGAAGACTCCTGAGAGTCCCTTGGACTGCAAGGAGATACAACCAGTCCATTCTAAAGGAGATCAGTCCTGGATGTTCATTGGAAGGACTGATGTTGAAGCTGAAACTCCAATACTTTGGCCACCTGATGCGACGAGTTGGCTCATTGGAAAAGAGTCTGATGCTGGGAGAGATTGGGGGCAGGAGGAGAAGGGGACGACAGAGGATGAGATGGCTGGATGGCATCACCGACTCGATGGACATGCGTTTGGGCAGACTCCACGAGTTGTTGATGGACAGGGAGGCCTGGTGTGCTGTGGTTCATGGGGTCACAAAGAGTCGGACACGACTGAACAACTGAACTGAACTGAACTGAACTGTGCTTATTCTCTTATGCTCTATTAGTTTGTTCTCCTTTAGGCGGAAAAAGGGTCATGATTGTTCTTATCACTGCATTTTAGAGACTGGGAGACTTCCAAATTTAAGTATCCTATGTGATTTCTTTTAATATGGCAAAACATGCACTTAACTATTAAGTGTGACCCTGCCACACATATGTGCATGCAATGATTCAGTGAAGTCAGTACAGGTTGAGAAACACTGGGACATCTGATATCGGAAGGTCCGAGGAGACAGGTACCCTAAGAGGTCCTTTCTGATGATCTCACCCAAAGGTGAAGGAGGAGGTCCCCTAGAAGGGTTGGGTCCCTAGTTTGGACCCAGAGGGCACCGAGGACGAAACGTCCGTCCAAGAAATCGTGACTCGGTGGACCCTTCGGGCGGTGGGTGTACAGGGGGTACATATTTCTTTTTTCTTACAAATACGACAAACATTATATCTACTTAATGAAAAAAGTTTAGAATAAAGGTACTACGATAGTTGTAACACCTTCGGGAATTTTTATATTCCTCTATAATATCTAAGTCTAACGAAATAAATATTGAAAGACTTTGACGGTGGGACTACTGGAAAATGTTACATACTTAATTAACATGAATATGACCAAAAAGAAACCCTCGCTACAGGAGTCTTTTATCTTTATCCTAATTAGAAATACTAAAATTCTTACCCGTCAGACCAATACTTATGACGACATGTCCCGTTACCACTGGGTGAGATCATGAGAACGGACCTTTTAGGGTGCCTGTCTCCCCTCGGACCATCCGACGTCAGGTACCCCAACGATTCTCACCCTGTTGACTTCACTTTCACTTCCACTTTTCACTTTCATGTACTGGAGAAGGAAATGGCAACCCACTCCAGTATTCTTGCCTGGAGAATCCGAGGGACGGGGAAGCCTGGTGGGCTGCCATCTATGGGGTTGCACAGGGTCAAACACGCCTGAAGCGACTTAGCAGCAGCAACAGCAGTACATTTAAGTAAGTATTTGTACCTTAACAAGAATGAACATGTACATGGACAAGCATACTACTCAAACATTGGTCTTATGAGAAAACTTCACTGTCAAGGTAAAGTCAAA
>SJYT01043569.1:0-16882 GCA_006410635.1 Cephalophus harveyi
CTGACTAAGGTCCGTCTAGTCAAGGGTATGGTTTTTCCTGTGGTCATGTATGGATGTGAGAGTTGGACTGTGAAGAAGGCTGAGCGCCGAAGAATTGATGCTTTTGAAGTGTGGTGTTGGAGAAGACTCTTGAGAGTCCCTTGTACTGCAAGGAGATCCAACCAGTCCATTCTGAAGGAGATCAACCCTGGGATTTCTTTGGAAGCAATGATGCTAAAGCTGAAACTCCAGTACTTTGGCCACCTCATGCGAAGAGTTGACTCATTGGAAAAGACTTTGATGCTGGGAGGGATTGGGGGCAGGAGGAGAAGGGGATGACCGAGGATGAGATGGCTGGATGGCATCACGGACTCGATGGACGTGAGTCTGAGTGAACTCCGAGAGATGGTGATGAATAGGGAGGCCTGGCGTGCTGCGATTCGTGGGGTCACAAAGAGTCGGACACACCTGAGCGACTGAACTGAACTGAACTGACGGTGGTAATCATTTTGCAGCATATAATTGTATCAGGTCAATGTCTTGGACAGTTTAAGCTTATACAATGTTATATGTCAATTACATCTAATAAACTTGGGGAAAAAAATAGAGCATGAAGCACATAGTCCAGTGCCCTGTATGGTGCACCTACCCAATAAATTAGCTGCTATAATTATGAGAAGCTTCTGGCCCCATGTTTCAAAGGCTTTTAACTCACACTTGAGTGACATCAGAGCAGCTGTAGGTGGAGTGACATTAGAGCAGCTGTAGGTGAGAGGAATAGGAAAGCAACGTCATCAGTGTGGCTAGAATGGAGCAAGGCCACCAGCATGAAGATCAGGCAATTAGGTGACAAGCCCCAGCAGGGTCCTGGGCCCTGGTCAGACCACAGATGAATAGCAGGTTTTGCACAGTGGCACAGCCAGGGTGCCCTGAATATAGTGTGGGCTTCTCACAGAGAAAGTTCTGGAAAGGATGTTAAGGGTACGCATACCAACACCAACCTCCGTAGTCAAGCACCCTTTGCTTCAGCACAGCCTCAAAGAACAACTTCTGAACTGAAGCCGCACTATGACTCCTGGGAATGCTAATCACTTCAATGCTATGGATTCTTCCTATACAAGAAATCTGCTATTTTTTGTGACTATACTGATATAAAGATACATTGCTATATACTAAAAATTTTCTCTTTTGTCTAAAAATTATTATTTTTTTCCTTCTGATTTTAAAAGAAATGGGAGCAAAACTATGGGCACAGACACCATGGCTGCTCTCCCTAAGGATCAGTGGCCCTGCTCTGGAGCAGGAGGAGAAGCAGATGGGTGGGGGGCAAGGGGTTACCAGTTGCTTTGAAGTGGAGAGAGACAAGAAAGCCACCAGATCAAGAACTGGGTGTTTGTCCGCTTCCAGGACAGCACTGGTCCCTAGGGAACATTATATTCTAAGACAGGGTTTCTCAACCTCAGCACCATTGCCATTTTGGACAGGATAATTCTTCCTTGTGTTGTGTGTGTCATGGCAGGGGTTGGGGCTGTATCATGCACCCTAGGATATTTAGTAGTATCTTTGGCCTGGACCCACTAGATGCCAGGGGCAAGCCCCTGCCTTCACCTTCAGTTGTGACAACACAAAATGACTCCAGACATTGCCAAATGTCACCAGCAAGGTAAAAATCACCCCCAGTTAAGTACTGCCATTTTAAGGGTATTGTTCAGATCCCACCAGGGAAGCTGCAACTAAGGACAATTCTGGCTGACATGGAGAGTGGGTGGGATAGATGTGCCATCTCCACGTGGAGACAGAGGAAGCCAGATCTCCTCCTCCGTGGGATGGAACATAAATCGGATCTCAACTCTTTCCCAGTACACAGGGGCCCCATCACTGGCAATGGAGAAAATTTCCCAGAGCACTAAGGTCCAGGCAGTGGGAGGAGCTCAGGGCTGCGGTCAGGCTTGGAGAGAGTGGGTGGACTGAGTCAGCCACAGCACAGCCCTGCAGAGTCACCCTGTTCCTGGGGCTCGGTGCAGCGTTTGCCCATGAATCTATTATTTAGTTTCTGAAACTTAAATTTAAGAGTTTTGCTTCTACTCATCTATTCAGCAATGCCTGGAAGCATGCCTCCCAAAGCTGCACCAGGAAGCCTTCCCTGACCTCTCCACTCCCACTTAGACTACAGCCCCACCATGCCTCACAGCCATAACACCGTTTCCTCACCAAAAGGCCATAAAGCCCCATAACTTCTCTACTCCATCGCTAGCACAGAGTTAGTGCTCACAGCACAATCTGTTGAGTGAAAAATAAATAAATGAACATATGCATAAATTAACGACCATAAAGATTCTCTCATCAACTTTTTAAAATAAATCCATAACTGGTTAGAACTCTTTGACAACATTATGCTGATCCTATTTGGAGTCCTGAAAAGAAGGCTGTCCTGATGCAGCTTTGGTACTTGGATTGGATGTGAAACAAGGGTGGTTTTGCCTAAGCAGGTCAAGGCCAAGCCAAAGACAGCCTGGAGGGTGCCCGAGGGAACCCCGGAGCACTTATCGCGAGGTTTTAGTGACCTCGTGGTGCAGTCCTTGAGCACAACCGCAGAAGAACCGGCGGAAGAAAAGAGGGGCAGAAGGAAAAGAATGGTTGCTGATTGGCTGGCTGGTTGATTGACGCTGCGTAGGCTACACAGAACAGCCGAGCGCGCAGTTTGAACTGGGGAGGCAGTGGTCTGTCAGTCTTCTGCTTGGCAGCCATTAGCACATCACTTCCCCTCTCTCAGACTCCGTGTCCCCTTCTGACTCTGGGAGGGTTGCAAAAATACCCACAAGTGTATGTGGCTTCCTGTTATGTGCGCCTGTGAATGAACTCAGACGACTTGGGCAGGTACAGCTCTAGCAAACTCACCTCATACCTCCTCCCAAGACCCTTTGGAATTCTCAGAAAGGTGAAGGGGCAGGTGTGCTAAAGATGTGGAAAACATCACAGCTTTCAGAAATAGAGTCTTCAACTTATTTCCCAAGTGTTTTTTTTGTTTGTTTGTTTTGTTTTTTGCTTCTGTGAGATGGTAACAGAAGTGTTAAATTTAAAGAGGTCCAAAATGGAGTAATTAATGCTAAGCCCATATCAGCCAACCAAGACTTAATAAAGTGAAAGAAAGTGAAGTCGCTCAGTCGTGTCCTACTCTTTGCGACCCCATGGACTGTAGCCTACCAGACTCCTCCGTCCATGGGATTTTCCAGGAAAGAATACTGGAGTGGGTTGCCATTTCCTTCTCCAGGAGATCTTCCCAACCCAGGGATTGAACCCGGGTCTCCTGCATTGTAGGCAGATGCTTTACAGTCTGAGCCACCAGGGAAGTTCTAACCTAATATCTAACCTAATTAATTGCATGCAGTTTTGGTTTCTCACAGGGATGTAACGTTTCACTAGTCTGTCTCGAATTATCTGGTCAGAACTAGTGAGGTGATCTGCCTGGTAGACCCCTGCTTTTCAAGATGTGTATAAGAGACAGGAATGACTCTTCATTCTTTATGGCAAAAAGTAAAGAAGAACTAAAGAGCCTCTTGATCCAAGTGAAAGAGAAGAGTGAAAGTTGGCTTAAAGCTCAACAGGCAGAAAACTAAGATCATGGCACCCGGTCCCATCACTTCATGGCAAGTAGATTGGGAAACAGTGGAAACAGTGGCTGACTTTATTTTTCTGGGCTCCAAAATCACTGCAGATGGTGACTACAGCTGTGAAATTAAAAGACACTCCTTGGGAGGAAAGTTATGACCAACCTAGACAGTATATTAAAAAGCAGAGATATTACTTTGTCAACAAAGGTCCATCTAGTCAAGGCTATGGTTTTTTCAGTAGTCATGTATGGATGTGAGAGTTGGACTATAAAGAAAGCTGAGTGCCAAAGAATTGATGCTTTTGAACTGTGGTGTTGGAGAAGACTCTTGAGAGTCCCATGGACTACAAGGAGATCCAACCCGTCCATCCTAAAGGAGATCAGTCCTGGGTGTTCATTGGAAGGACTGATGTTGAAGCTGAAACTCCAATACTTTGGCCACCTGATGCGGAAGAGCTGACTCATTTGAAAAGACCCTGATGCTGGGAAAGATTGAGGGCAGGAGGAGAAGGGGACAACAGAGGATGAGATGGTTGGATGGCATCACCCACTCAATGGACGTGGGTTTGGGTGGACTCTGGGAGTTGGTGATGGACAGGGAGGCCTGGTGTGCTGTGGTTCATGGGATCGCAAAGAGTCGGACACAACTGAGCAACTGAACTGAACTGAATGACTCAGGACTTCCCTGGTGGTCCTGTGGTTAAGACTGCCTTCCAATGAAGGGAGTGAGGGTTCGATCCCAGGTCAGGGAGCTAAGATCCTACATGCCCAGTGGCCAAAAAAAAACAAAACATGAAACAGAAGAAGTATTGCAACAAATTCAATAAAGACTTTGAAATTGGTCAACATCAGAAAAAATCTTTAAAAAGTCAATGACTCAAAGAGTGTTCTCAGCCTGATGACTCTGAATATTCTAAGTTTTGTCTGGATATCAATCTGTACCTGATGAGGTTATGGAAACCACTTCTGTAATTGCTTTACAACACTTTTCTGGGAAATTGTCCTTGTATGAGGCCCAACATGGAAAAAAATTAGAACTTAAGAGTGGAGAAAAACTTATCTTCCTTGAGAACAGCTGGTTCTTCATTCTGATAAGAGTGTGTGACTTCTGTGAAGCATGTCAGCTATGGCTGGTAGAACACACAGAGCCTGATCAAAATACATCTTTTGCTATAAAGCACTTTGTGTCACTTACATAAAGTGCTGGGGCAAAAAATCAAATAAGCAGGTACATAGTGGGCTAAGATTCCTGTGTGTCAGAGATGAGTCACTAGCATATTAAAGATATACATAGAAATGTGACATCCCAGAGATATTGTAGAGCAGGGGCTTCCCAGATGGAGGTGGAAAAAGCCCCATCTCAGGGCATATCCAGATGGGGGAAGTGACTTTATCCCAGGGGAATCCCTGGTCAGTAAAATTCTGTAACTCTCAGACTTCCCTGGTGGCCCAGTGGTTAATATTCTGAGCTCCCTATGCAGGGGGTCCAGGTTCAACCCTTGGTTATGGAACTAGATCCCACATACCTCAACCAAGAGTTCACACGCTGCAACTAAGACCTGGCATGGCCAAATAGATAATTTGTTTTTAAGCCGATGACTCTTATAGTGGCGCTTCCCTGGTGGCTCAGAGGTTAAAGCGTCTGCCTCCAATGCGGGAAACTCGGGTTCGATCCCTGGGTTGGGAAGATCTCCTGGAGAAGGAAATGGCAATCCACTCCAGTATTCTTGCCTGGAGAATCCCATGGATGGAGAAACCTAGTAGGTTACAGTCCACGGGGTCGCAAAGAGTCGGACACGACTGAGCGACTTCACCTTCACCTTATAGTGGCAGAAGAATGCCTACAAGCCCCTTTTTGAAGGAAGACTAAACTCTTAATGAAGCTTCCCCATGAGTCAGCACTGGTATGAGAAGACGGGCCACAAGCTTTTCTTCGGATTGGAAGAGTCTATCAGCTCAACACATGGGCTGTAATTTCACCAAAACACCTGCTCAAAGAGGCATTCTGTTGACGTGTGGCATTTTATAGCGCTTTACAGTTTGCAAAGAGCTTCCAGTGCATCCTCTCATTTGATTCTCACAACCCAGTTTCCAGAGAGGAGATTGAGGCTCAGTGAGATTACATGACTTGTCCCAGGTCCCCTTATAAGTGGGAGAATGGAACGCTCCTCTCCTGGTCGAGGGCAGTTGCTGGCAGGTGCATTCCTGTGTGTATAGGCACAGCCTGTCATCTCTCTGGAGCAGAGCAGTGGAGCAGGAGGAGGCTGGCACAGAGGGAACAGCAGTGGGAAGGCAGATTCCTGGGGGGAAATGAATCCCTTAGCCCTCTGACTCCAGCCATCCCCCTCACAGCCTCCCGCTCCCCAACTTGCCCCCTAGGTTTGTTTCCTGACACTTCCAGTCAACTGACTGTAGCCATTGGCATTGTCCAGGTCTCTCCAAACATGGCTGGGGAATCTGTCTTCCCCATGTTTATATCCCTAAAAGGTTCTAACAAAGCAATATGCACCAATATGAAAACCAAAACATCTTAGAAAAGTGGCCTTTTAATCTGGGTGCTGAGACCGAGGCTTTGAGGAAAGTGAAAAGACAGTTCACTGAATAAAGACAGATATGTGCCCAGACCCTACCACTCCCTACAGGCTTCAGGTGTGCTAAAGATGTGGAAAACATCACAGCTTTCAGAAATAGAGTCTTCAACTTATTTCCCAAGTGTTTTTTTTGTTTGTTTGTTTTGTTTTTTGCTTCTGTGAGATGGTAACAGAAGTGTTAAATTTAAAGAGGTCCAAAATGGAGTAATTAATGCTAAGCCCATATCAGCCAACCAAGACTTAATAAAGTGAAAGAAAGTGAAGTCGCTCAGTCGTGTCCTACTCTTTGCGACCCCATGGACTGTAGCCTACCAGACTCCTCCGTCCATGGGATTTTCCAGGAAAGAATACTGGAGTGGGTTGCCATTTCCTTCTCCAGGAGATCTTCCCAACCCAGGGATTGAACCCGGGTCTCCTGCATTGTAGGCAGATGCTTTACAGTCTGAGCCACCAGGGAAGTTCTAACCTAATATCTAACCTAATTAATTGCATGCAGTTTTGGTTTCTCACAGGGATGTAACGTTTCACTAGTCTGTCTCGAATTATCTGGTCAGAACTAGTGAGGTGATCTGCCTGGTAGACTCCTGCTTTTCAGGAAAGTGACCTGGCCCGAAACAATCCACTCTTTGATAGAATAACTTTGCCATGCCTCCTTCTGCCTATAAAACTCCTCCATTTTGTACAGCTCCTCAAAGTTCCCTTCTGTCTTCTATGATGGTATGCTGTCCATTTCATGAATCATTAAATAAAGTCAATTAGAGTGGACTTCCCTGGCAGTCAATCAGTTAAGACTCCACACTTAACTGTGTGGAGTCACTGAAGGGGGCCTGGGTCCAAACTTGGTGGGCAAACTAAGATCCTGCATGCTCCAAGGTGTGGCCAAAAGAAATAATAATAATTTAAAAGATAAAGCCAACTAAGCTTTAAATTTACCCAGTTGAATTTTTACTTTTAGCAATAGGAATTCTGAGAGGAGAGGAAATTTCTCTCAGGTGGCTGTCAGAATTTTCCAGAAGAGTCGGCCACAGTCTCTTTGCCAGAAGACTGACTAGCAGTGGGCAAGGTCTGGTAGCCGGCTCCAGGGGACAGTTCTGAGGGCCCAGCCCAGGCTCACGCGTGTCACCTGTCACACAGATACCATGACCGGGCCTGGTGGGGAGAGGCTCTGTCTGCCTATGGTGGGCAGAGGGTCCCCATTCAGTCAGCTCCCCCCACCCCGGCCCTGGTTGTTTTTAGGTGGCCAAACTAGGCTGGAAAGAATGGTGGGAGAGGCTTCCCTGGTGGCTCAGAGGTTAAAGAATGGTGGGAGCAAGGCTCAAGGACTGGCTGGAGAGGCCTCCAGATGGGTTATTGTCACTTTTCTTCTCTGGGCCTCAGCTTCCTTATACCTAAAATGGGAACAGCGGTGTATGCCGCAGTGGCTTGAAGGAAGAAACTATAGTACACAATATTAGGACACATCAGCCATTCGGTAAGCAGTAGTTCCGTGCCTCTCTCGCTCTCTGTGTGTGTGTCTCTCTCCCTCTCTCATTCTCTCTCTCCCTGCTTTCCTCTTTCTCTTTGCTTTGCTTCAGAAAGGCTTTCTGATCAAAGAAATCATAATGCTGAGAAACCTGGAAAACAAACCCTTAGATTCCACAGAGTAAAACAAAGAGGACCTTTCAGCTCTCCCTTCCTTTGTAATTCATTCACGGAGTTCAGCACTGAGGGTGGAATCTTTGCCTTGTGAGAGTGGCGGCAGGAGAACAGCTGTAAAAATTCAGTCTCGCTTAGAACACGAGCCACCTTCCTTAGGAGTCTGCATTAGGAGTCCACGCTGGGACCTTTCTCCAGGGTCTTTCCTCTTGTCGTCTGCCCCACCAATCTGCCTGCAAGGCAGGAGACCTGGGTTTGATCCCTGGGTCAGGAAGATCTCCTGGAGAAGGGAATGGCAACCTGCTCCAGTATTCTTGCCTGGAGAATCCCATGGACAGAGGAGCCTGGCAGGCTACAGTCCATGACATTCCAAAGAGTCGGACAGGACTGAGAGACTAACACTCATCACACACCCCAGCTCTATCATCCCCTCTCTTCTACCAGCACTCACCAAGGGGTTGGGGTGCTCACAGGTGGGGATGGCAGAGTTCATGGCCGCTTGGGGTCTTCTCTTTTTGGCTTCCTCTCAGAACAGAAAAGAAGCAAAGCCGCTGCTGGAGAGGAAGATTAACTTCTCACAGCCTGCCAAAACAATAAGAAAGAGGGAAAGACGAGGATCCAAGAGAGTGGGGCCTCCAAGCCCCACCTACTGGTCTATAACAGACACCCCCTCCAGCCCTCTGCGGCCACTGCAGGGGACCAAGGTACATCCTGTGATAGTAAGCGTTGCATCATTTGAAAAGTGTGGGTAGTTGCAGAGAAGTTAATGATCCCCCATGGCACCAAGGAAACAAATCAGGGTGCAGCCTGTTGAGATGTGGTGGACAGCACCTTCCGGAAACCAGGTTCCCAGGGGCAAGAGAAGAGGAGGGTGAGGCTCTGGGCCAGACACAGAGGCTTTTCTGTTTTCTAAAGCTGGTTTCTAGTGACTGGTTGAACTGGAATAAAAGCATTGCAAAAATGACACAAGCAGCCTGGCCCCTGAGACACACTGACACAGTTGTAAGGGAGGGACTGCTGACCCTAAATGCTGACCTGGGAGAGGCTACTAAGGCTCATGGGTGGAGCAAAGACATCAGATGAGAGGCTGAGAAAAAATGCTTCTACAGCTTGGGTGCCTGTCTCCCTAATATGCAGAAACTTCTAGTAACCTACCTATTGGAGAGACAAACCCAGGAAGGCGTAGTCTCGGTCTTATCCCGCACAGAGTACTAAAATGCTCCTCTAAAACTCACGATAAACCCCACTCTATGAAGTCCAATGGGGCTTCCCAGGTGGTGCTCGTGGTAAAGAACCCGCCTGTCATTGCAGGAGATGTAAGAGATGTGGGTTCAATCCCTGGGTCGGGAAGATCCTCTGGAGGAGGGCATGGCAACCAACTCCAATATTCTTGTCCAGAGAATCCCATGGACAGAGAAGCCTGGTGGCTACAGTCCACAGGGTTGCAAAGAGTCAGACACAACTGAAGCAACTTAGCATGTATGCACATGAAGGCCAATGCAAGCAAATACCTGTTATTCATAATGATGGAATGTTCTGGAACAGATAGCACTGGGACTCAAGTTTCAGGAAACACATAGTGGGACCTACATAGACACTGATAGGAGTCCGTCCAAGAGGAAGCCCTGAAAAGCACAACAATGAGAAGTCTGACATGGGAGGGGACAGAGCTGACTTAGGCTATAACAGAAAAACCAAGGTCAGAAGCGAGTCAACGGTCGCTAAGTAATTGACCTTTACTGAATACTAACTGAGCGTTGCACCACACCTTTTCTGTTTTTCTTACTAAATGTTCACTACAAACTAGCATTCATATTCTTATTTTACAAAAGGATTAAAAATCTTATAAATTCAGATTTTTCTAAGATTAAGAAATATGCGTGTCGATGGGTTAAGCTATTTGCCCAAGATTCATAGCAAATGCAGGAGCTGAGATTCAAGCCCAGACAGTCTTGTCCTGCAGCCCACGGGGCTCAAGAAGATGACCATCAGAGACAGGCAGGTGTTCTGGGCCTGAAGAGGGCTCAGGGGACACAGTCCAGGGAGTGTGGTCAGAGGGGCTTCCCCACACCACCCGGTAAGGAAATGCGGATCTTCCCCAAAAGGCATCAGGGGCCCCAAGTTCACCAGAGAAGGGGAAGCGAGGCTGCTCAGCTTCAAGGGGGTGGGTCCCGCGGGGGCTGGGATCCCCAGAGCAGGCAATTCCCCAGGGCGGGGAGGGCAGGAGGCGAGGACAGAGGGCCGGTGCCACCATTTACATGGACGATGAACAGCGCTCACTGCCCGTCGCTCCGGGAAGGCCTGGCTTAGGGCGGGCCAGGAGGCCCAGGAGCGGGGAGTTGGCTGCATTGTCCCCGCACCCCCCACCCTCACAGGCCTCTGGGCAGGGCAGGGGGCTCACCTTCAGGGACAGCAGGGAAAGAGGCGTCTTCTCAGAATCTGCCCTCCCCACACCGGAGGTCTGGCCTGGCCAGGCTCTGCCCTGTCCTCTCGCTGCCAATTTCCTGGATGTACAGTTAAACTCTTCTANTCACGGGCCTCTGGGCAGGGCAGGGGGGCTCACCTTCAGGGACAGCAGGGAAAGAGGCGTCTTCTCAGAATCTGCCCTCCCCACACCGGAGGTCTGGCCTGGCCAGGCTCTGCCCTGTCCTCTCGCTGCCAATTTCCTGGATGTACAGTTAAACTCTTCTATAGCCTGAGGTAAAATGGCGCTGGGTTAGCCACACAAGGAAGGCAAGCAGAGAGACGGGCTCCTCCCAGCCCTGCGTCTGGCTGCCTGTTCGGCGTGCTCCGCGTCTTCCCCCTCTTCCACCTCAGCGCCTCTTCGGGGCTGACACTCTCTCACGAGGCTCGGTGTCGGGTGTCCGCCCAGCGTGAGCCCTTGGCCTGTGCTCTCTGCCGCTGTTCCCCTCTCGCTCAATGCTGTGAGGAGCCAAGCCAGCTCCGCTACTTTTCCTCCACCTTCTGCACCTTAGAAGTCATTTTCAGGGAATTCCTTGTGGTCCAGGGGTTAGGGCTCGGTGCTTTCAATCCCAAGGGCTCCCGTTGAATCCTTGGTCAGGGAACTATCTCACGACCCTCACAACCAAAAAAGGAAAAAAAAACTAAGTTACTTCCACAGATTTATCCCTCCTCTCATCACTGAAACAGGAGGGAAGGGCCCTTGAGGACTGGCTAGAACCGACTAGATGGTGGAAGAACTGACTCCCAGCAGCCCCTGGGGGCTCATTATAATATATTAAGATGCTGACGACACACCCACAGGCACCATGACACTCCCGCGGCTGACCATCAAAGGCCAAAAAATGGGCAGTGGCCCAGTTCCTAGAAATCCCCACCGCCTTTCCAAGATAGTTGAAATAATCCTCCCACTCATTAGCCTACAAAATTGTTGTTGTTTATTTGCTAAGTCCTGTCAGACTTTTGGCAACCCTATGGCCTATAGCCCACCAGGTTTCTCTGTCCAGGGGATTTCTCAGGCAAGCATACTGGAGTGGGTTGCCATTTCCTTTTCCAGGGGAATCTTCCCGACCTAGGAATCGAACCTGCGTCTCCTGCATTGCCAGACAGATTCTTTACCACTGAACCACCAGGGAATGCCCAGCCTATGAAATTACCCAGTTGGTAAAAACTAACCATCCCGTGTTTTGGGGCCTCTTACCTCCTAAGATGGCCCACACTCTGTGGAGTGTGCTTCATCCATGACAGCACTCACATTCTGAGATGACCTCATGCCCTCCATCTGCTCTTGCCTTTTGAAACTGTCCGGATACTGTCTGTGGAATGTGTATTTCTCCAAATAAATCCGTGTATTACCTATTGCTTTGTCTGTCACTGAATTCTTTCTGTGCTGAGATGTAAAACCTGAACTTCAGTAATTCTTGAGACTAGATGTGTGATTTTAATTAAAAAACAGTGGGTTCAAATCTCATCTGAGTTATGTGGTTTCAGCTTTTGCTACCATCTCTCACCCCAAAGCCTCAGTGGTACCCCAACCCTCCCATTTCCTCAGCTGTCCCAGACGTTGGCTCAGCCCTACCTCCCTGGTTAGAATGATCCTGCCACCCTATACACACACTAGCCTGAGATTCTCCACCACACATTTAATATAGTCACATATGATTATTTATTACCCTGTGTTTCAAGTTACAGAAATCTTGCTGTTCAGTTGCTCGGTCATCTCCGCCTGTTTGCGACCCCATGGACTGCAGCATGCCAGACCTCCCTGTCCATCACCAACTCCCAGAGCTTGTTCAAATTCATGTCCATCAAGTCGGTGATGCCATCCAACCATCTCGTCATCTGTCGTCCCCTTCTCCTCCTGCCTTCAATCTTTCCCAGCATCAGGGTCTTTTCTAATGAGTCAGCTCTTCGCATCAGGTGGCCAAAGTATTGGAGCGTCAGCATCAGTCTTTCCAATGAGTATTCAGGATTGATTTCCTTTAGGATTGCCTCGTTTGATCTCCTTGCAGTCCAAGGGACTCTCAAGAGTCTTCTCCCAACACCATGGAAATCTAGTAATTAATTCAAGCAATGGCAGTTTTAAGAATAAGAAAAAAGAATAAGAAACTGGTTTTAAGAATATGTGGTCTCTCTAGGAATCTATGGGAGAATGAAATGGCAACCTACTCCAGTACTCTTGCCTGGAAAATCCCATAGACAGAGGAGCCTGGTAGGCTGCAGTCCATGGGGTCACGAAGAGTCGAACACGACTGAGCAACTTCACTTTCCCTTTTCATGTTCATGCATTGGAGAAGGAAATGGCAACCCACTCCAGTGTTCTTGCCTGGAGAATCCCAGGGATGGGGGAGCCTGGTGGGCTGCCGTCTATGGGGTCGCACAGAGTTGGACAGAACTGAAGCGACTTAGCAGCAGCAGCAGCTAGGAACCTATGAAAGTTCCTCAAACACATGAAGGAGTTAAAAACTCTTCCATTACATTTTCACACATAAACTTCTAATCCAAGATCTGAGACAGTTCCTCAGGCCCCAGGCACTTTGGGAGGAGAAAGGCACTGGGCCTCTCAAGCTATAATGCATAATAGTCCCACTGAATGCACCATCTTTGTATGTGGAATAAGCTACACAAGGAGGCTTGATCTGGAGCGATTGAGGTCAGATAAATTGGTAGCTGGCAGTTGTAGGAGGGAATCTGCTGGGAGACAGCCACGGAGCAAGACACACCTGACGGCAAGAATGAAAGAGGCCAGCAGAGTTTCTCAGAAGGTCAAGCTAAACTCAGGGCTTTCCCACTGAGAATCTGTTTAGCCTTCCCCGATTTTCTGAACGGAACCATCCTGGCCCCACAGCAGCCAGTCCACGGGCTTCAGGCAGAGTTTCCTCTGCCCCTGGCTGCCCGGCTTGAGGGCAAGAGGCCAGCTGTGTGCTCAGTTGCTCAGCTGTGTCTGAATCTTTGTGGCCCCATGGACTGTAGTCTGCCAAGCTCTTCTGTCCATAGAATTTTCCAGGCAAGAATACTGGAGGGGGTTGCCATTTCCTACTCCAGGGGTTCTTCCAGACCCAGGGATCGAACCTGCATCTCTTGGATCTCTGGCATGAGGGTGAGAGGCCAGTTGGAGTGCTGCAAGCTCCTGGCCACTGCCTTGGAGGTGTGATGGGCATGATAGCCAACCAGAGTAACAGATGCAATGGAATTTTGCAGAGATTTGGGGAAGGGAGGGATTCTCTCTTCGTCACTAAACCCGAACCTACAGGATGTAGCTGCCAACAGCCACCTCATGACACACAGAGTCTGTGAAGGAGACCAGTATGAAGGAGAGAGACCAGGCCCTAGTCTGGTCCATACATGAGTCCATACATCAAGCCATATGCCTCAGCTAATAAGTTCCCTTTGGGGCTTAAATCAATCTGATTTTCATTTTCTGTCATTTGAAGCCAAAAAAAGAAAAAAAAAAATTCCCAAACTTACACTTTTATCTCTAGTCCTAGACTGATTCTTTTTCTGGAATAACTTACACAACATTACAAAGGTTTTACCCTTCACGAACAATGTTAAATTTCAAAAGCAATAAAAATAACTTAAAATTGATTCCAATGCAGACAACCTTAACATGCTTCTACATAATAGAATCCATTGTTTAAAATGTGACACAAACAACCCAAGAGAGTAATGAGGAAGCAGTGTAAAGGCTACTTATCTCTGAGATGCTTCACTCAAATGAAAACCTGATTTGTTCATCTTTTTTTTTTTTAATTTTAATTGAGGGATGATTGCTTTACAGAACTGTGTTGGTTTCTGCCAAACATCAACATGCTGATTCGTTAATCTTATACTCTTGATGTGAAAGGCCAAAAAATCTACATTAGTCATGGAGGACATAATCATGGAGGCTGGGATTTTCTAAATGTTCATCAAGTCCTGACCTGTTTTAACAGAAGCTGAATTCTGTGTAGACTTTCAGGTTTGATTTTGCAAAGTTATTTACTTCAATTTTTGATACATGCAGCTTGGGAAAATGCTTCAAGTGGATTGTGGCTTTTAATGTATGACCTCCTCGTCTAAATATTAATAATTCCCATACTCAGTTAAATCTCTGTTATAATGCAGAGATTGGTAAACTGACTCACAGACCAAACCTGGACCATGGCCCATTTATGTAAATAGAGTTTTCTTGGAACACATCCATGCCCATTCATTTATAAATTCTCTATTGCAACTTTGATGTTATAAGGGCAGAATTGAATAGTTGTGATGAGATAGAAAGCCTAAACTAATTTACTACCTCACCCTTTATAAAGAAAAAAAAAGTTTGCTGATTGCTGGTATAGAATATCAGTCTGAAAATTAAGTCTTCAGCATGTAATTTTTTCATCTATAATGATACAATGGAGGTACGATTTAAATAAATGAAGTATAGCTAAGAACTCATTAAAAATTGTTTTCTCTTCTTTTTTATATATTCTTTTCAGATTCTGTTCCATTATAGATTATTACATAATATTGCTCTACAGTAGGCCCTTGCTGTTTTTCTATTTTACATACAGTAATGTGTTTCTGTCTTATTTTCTCTTTTTCAGTTGCTATCTCTCTTTGTTTTTCTCTTCCAAAGCTGCTTGACGAAAGCAGTCACCTGTTGTGGCTTAACAGGAACATACCAGGCAATTTGCCAGTTACACTCTTTTCTCTTTCTGTTCTTGTGTAGACGAACTGCTTCTGCTAATCCTTTAGCTCATCTCTGTCTCTGCATGTCCACATCCTTCTGTTGGGCAAGCATGGCCCTGGGAAGAATATCCAGGTGGCGTCAGGGGAGACAGGGCTGGACCACCTGGATGAGATGGTACCGACCAGGGGACTGCTGTCTGTAAAACCAAAATCTGAAACCAGCTTTTGGAGAGCTGTGTTGAAAACTATTACTCTGATACAGGGCTTCCCTGGTGGCTCAGAAGATGAAGTATCTGCCTGCAATGTGGGAGACCTGGGTTCGATCTCTGGGTTGGGAAAATCGCCTGGAGGAGGAGTATTATAGAGTATTACTCTGTCCAGTACTTGCCTGGAAAAGAATCCCCATGTACAGAGGAGCCTGGTGGGCTACAGACCACAGGGTTTCAAAGAGTCGGACATGACTGAGTGACTAAGCACACTCTAATACAACCGGGCAGATTACAAAGTTGGCAGACAGATTGCCAAAATTTAACGGCTGCTCCAAGCTGCCCGTTGCCCTGCAGCCAACTCTGGTGCCTTCACAATTCTAGCTCTTCCTACGGCATGCTCTGCTAATCCCCACCCCTCCACCCCCGTCAGGTCAATAAGGCTGGGAGAGGAGCATGGGGCTGGCTGGAGGAGACCACTGAAAGTCAGGTGGGCTCTCATGCAGAGACCCTTCTGGCATGAGCAGTCCTGGGATTATAATCCAGACTCCACCAGCTTGAGGTGCCCCATCTGATCTTTTCCCCTGCCTGAGCACCATTTGGCAGGCTTCATGGGTCACCTTGTGGTCCACATAGCCAGAGGGCTATCTTCCAGAGCATTTGTTGGCAACCCATGATGCACTCTGCTACCGCCTGGCCATTGGAGGAGCTGGGAAATCAGAGGATGCCTAGTAGGGGAAATCAAACACTATGAGTTAGCATTCTTAGTTGCAAACAACAGAGACGGACTGTGACCAACTTAAGCAAGAAATGGGCACTTACTTGAAGAACTCTGGTAGCTCAGAGAATGAAGAATTGACCAACCAGGAGCTGGGAAGGATGGCAGCTGTGGATCTAGAATCACAGCGGCAAGAACACAGACTTTGTCTTTCCGGGTATTACCTTCCCCTGCCACTGTCCTTGCCTTGTGCCATCACTCAGAAGTCAGACTGTAAGAGATGGGATCTGATTGGTCCTGCCTGGGTTATGTGCCCACCCCTGTAGGCAGCCCATGGCACTGGGGTGGTGGTGGGGTCCTACAGCTGGCAGCTGTCTGCCAGACACCTAGAATGGGGAAGGGGCAGTTTTTCCAAATGAAAGGGAAGAAAAGCAGAAGGAAGGTGTAGAAAGGAGATGATCACTTGGCACCATCACCATAATAGGAAGCATTCGGGTGGAGGAGCCCAGCAAGTTTTCCCAGGCAAGTTCTGTGCTATTGCAGGCAAGTGAACCAGCCACATGATCAATAAGTACCAGTTCAGTTCAGTTCAGTTCAGTCACTCAGTCATGTCTGATTCTTTGTGACCCCATGGACTGCAGGATGCTAGGCCTCCCTGTCCATCACCAACTCCCGGAGCTTGCTCAAACTCATGTCCATTGACTCAGTGATGCCATCCAACCATCTCATCCTCTGTCATCCCTTCTCCTCCTGCCCTCAATCTTGCCAACATCAGGGTCTTTTCCAGTGAGTCAGCTCTTCACATCAGATGGCCAAAGTATTGGAGTTTCAGCTTCAACATCAGTCCTTCCAATGAACACCCAGGACTGATCTGCTTTAGAATGGACTGGTTGAATCTCCTTGCAGTCCAAGGGACTCTCAAGAGTCTTCTCCAACACCACAGTTCAAAAGCATCAATTCTTCGGTGATCAGCCTTCTTCACAGTCCAACTCTCACATCCATACATGACCAGAGGAAAAAC
>SJYT01043569.1:18669-130092 GCA_006410635.1 Cephalophus harveyi
TTTGAACTGTGGTGTTGGAGAAGACTCTTGAGAGTCCCTTGGACTGCAAGGAGATCCAACCAGTCCATTCTGAAGGAGATCAGCCCTGGGATTTCTTTGGAAGGAATGATGCTAAAGCTGAAACTCCAGTACTTTGGCCGCCTCATGAGAAGAGTTGACTCATTGGAAAAGACTGATGCTGGGAGGGATTGGGGGCAGGAGGAGAAGGGGACGACCGAGGATGAGATGACTGGATGGCATCACTGACTCGATGGACACGAGTCTGAGTGAACTTCGGGAGTTGGTGATGGACAGGGAGGCCTGGCATGCTGCGATTCATGGGGTCGCAAAAAGTTGGACACGGCTGAGCAACTGAACTGAACTGAACTGATGGGACCAGATGCCACGATCTTAGTTTTCTGAATGTTGAGATTTAAGCCAACTTTTTCACTCTCCTCTTTCACTTTCATCACGGGTAGAGGGTATTTATCAGACATGGTATCACTGACTGGGACCAGGCAGGGGTCATGGGGCATCAGGTAGGAAAGGGGGGGTATTTATCGGAGAGGTCCCAGATGCCCACCCAAAGATGGGGGCCGGGCTCAATGCAGAAACTGAGCTCAGGGAGGATTCTGAACTCCTAGGAAACTAGAGCAAATGAGGCATAGTTTCAAGAGATCTCTTCAGAATTTGGGGCCTATGGGTATCCTTTTTGCTGTATTTCTAGGACTTTCTGCCCTTTCAAGGGTGGTTTGACCCATAGACTTGTGAACTCTCTGTTGAAAGTGTGAAAGTGAGGTGTGGTTGGGAAGGTCTCAGGAGACCAGGGGCACAGAAGCAGGAGCACTGAGGGTCCCACACAATCCTACCCCCAGCTGACCCTACACCCATATGATGGCAGATGGCTGAGCCCAGGGACAAGGACTGGAAGAAGCAGATATAGCTGGAGGCTGGGGGCAGGTGGCCACCTACATTCACTGCTTGCCTTTAAAGCCGAGACCCCAGGGAATAAAGCCCCACCCCCTACCCCCGCTTTCAGGGAAGACGCTCAGAGACTTATCCAAATTCAAGGAAAGTTATGCTGGGCCCCTGTATGGGAAGGAGAGAGGGAGGGGTGGGCATGGTGCCTGGAAGGGAGAAGAGATCTTTGCCCGGTATCCAGTCTCAGCCAGCTGCCCCCATGAGACCCTAGGAGTGGCTGACCCACAGAGACAGGGACTGACTGTGCAGTGCAGAGCCAATGTCTCCATCTTTGTGAGGACATCAAACTTACTAAGAAGACACTGTGGAAGACTAATGTTTTGGAAATAATAGTAATACTGGGTTCCTCAGACAAAAAAAAAAAATGTTCACCATTTATAAAGGGAAGAATTTCACACTGCAGTTAGTTGAGGGGGTCAATGATGAGTGGAAATGGAAAATGTTGGAGCCTTGTGGATCTCCAAGAGGTGGCTGAATCCCACTTCCTGGGGAAAGAGTCCCACAAGAGGACAGCAAGACCCTGAAGGGACCATCTGCACAATGGATCTAAGTGGCAGGGACCCAGTGGCACCCTTCCAGGAGACTGAGGCAACTGAATAATTCCTGGGTCCTCGAGCCAAAGAATCAGAGAATCAGAGATGGTCATGATGGCTGATGGCCTGAAATGATGAGGGCCTTCTCATGGGGACATATGTGAACTGAAGAACATGGACCAGACAGAAAACAGACGTCTCTGAGGACACCTTTGAGCATAGCTGTTAGTTGCTCAGTCATGTCCGACTCTTTGCAACCTCATGGACTGCAGTCCACCAGGCTCCTCTGTCCATGGAATTCTCCAGGCAAGGATAATGGAGTGGGTTGCCATCCTCTTGTCCAGGTTATCTTCCCGACCCAGGGATTGAACCTAGGTTTCCTGCATTGTAGGCAGATTCTTTACCATCTCAGCCACCAAGGAAGCTCTGAGCACAAGTGACTCAAGGCCAAATGGGACCTTTCCTAAAGCCCTGGCATGACCCATGTGCTCCCAAACTTAGCCACAAACTCCAGGAAAGGCGGAAACCCAGCCGGAAAGGTTGATCATCTACCATCCTAGTAGAATGGAGGGTCACAAAAAAAATGAATATTTTTTCCTCTTTGCCCACCTACATTTTTTTATAGGTATTCAGTCTTGTTATGGAAACCTTAAGGAGGTGGGCTGATGCTTTACACAAGTAGAAAATTGCTCCAGGAGTAGCAAGTGTGGTTGTGTGAGCCACGGACAAAGCAGAGTGAGTGTTTGTCTTCCCCACACTCCACCTTCGAGCTCAAATCAGGGACTAGATATCATGGAGATGCCCATGGCTGGCCATTCTTTGCACCATCCCCAGTGTCATACTGCAGGCAGTGGTGTCTTGGCACTGGGCTCCACTGCAGCTCTTCTGCTATCCAGGGGTTGATGGCAGCGAGGGGTGGGGGGCGGGAGCCCAGAGTCAGACACCTTCTAATATCTGTGCTCTTATGCTTCCCCCAGATTCACATGTTGAATCCTGATGCCCAGCATGATGGTCCTTGGAAGTGGGGCCTTTGAGGGAGTGATTAGGACACAAGGGTGGAGCCCTCATAAATGGAGTTAATGCCCTTATTAAAGAGACACCAGAGAGTTCCTTCACCCCTTCTGCCCTGTGAGGACACAGCAGGAAGATGACTGCCTGGGAACCAGGAAGCAGGTCCTCACCAGACACGGAGCCTGCCAGCACCTTGATCTTGGACTTTCAGCTTCCAGAACTGTTGTTAAAGCCACTCAGTCTACGGTATTTCTGTTATTACAGCCCAAATAGACTAAGACCATCTGGCATGTGTGGAATTCCCTTGTGATTTGATTTACAAGAAAAGAGTGGCTTTAGCCTCTGGCCTTTTCTTCGCTCAATTTCTCTCAATAGGAGTTTGACCTAAATACTTCCTGCACGTGGTGTCCATCTTCCCGCCGAACATTTTTAAGGAGACTGAAAAGCAGCAGAGCTTGGGCTACAAATCGAAATGCTCCTCCTGGAAGGCACACCAGGTGGGCATCAGGGGTGGTTTCTGCCCAGCTCTGACCAAGATCCATGTGAACTCAGCCCTTCTCTGCATGCCGGTCTGGCAAAATATCAGCAGCTGACTTCAGAGCCCACCAGGGTAAACATCGCTTCTCCCTTTTTTTCTTTCACCTTCTTGCAGAGAAGTTTCTGGCAAGTAGGATTCTAGATGATGAAATTTGGAAAGAACTAGAGAAGAAACTAAGGTCCTGAGTGCTGGGAGCCAGTGTGAGGAATCTCGCCCGTGACAAGGTCATGAGGAAGGAAGCCTGACAAAACGCAAGGACGTGATCAGGCTTCAGGGGTTCCCCCTGGAATTTCCTGAGCATCCACCCCAAAAAACAAAAATCTGCCGGCCTTTGTACTCTGCTTTTCCACTCTTCTGACACACTCTGGAAAAAGTCAACTCAGGGCTTTAGTCTTCTGCATTTGAAAGGGATGTTTCAGTTAAACCCCCTCTGATAGCTCTCTAGCTTGCCTAACAGGTTCCCCTGGACCTCTTACAGCTTGTGAATTGCTTACAGACCCCCAACTGTGAGAGGCACAAAGCTTAAAAGCATCTTAAAGATACAGAGCCTTTTCTAAAGAGTTAAAAATTATATTGGTAGAGGGTTTTCACTGTTGACTCAATGACTGCTGCCAGGCCTCCATATTCTTTATCTTTTAGGCACTGGGAGGATGTTAATCAATGTAAACGGAATATGGAAAAAGATATATAGTAGTTTTGATGTTAGCAACACTAGACTTTTGAGTTAATTACTTTTCTTTGTTATATATCACTGCACTCTTCTTGTGTCCTTGCTTTAAGAATGTAACTTTATTTAGTGCTGAGAGTGGCACCAGACTTTGGGAAGATCAACACAAGTCTTCTGGTTGACAAACTCTTATCAGAAAAAAGGCTGTAAAATATTAATTGGCCCTCTGGCTAGAAGATGATGTAAATCACCTAAGACTTGTGTATACAACTAGGTATGCAGAGAGAAAAGCCTTGTTTTGATGAGTCAGGGCTGCTGACGCTGCATAATTTTATACTACCCATTGATCTCTATGTACAATCAAAAAGGTATAAAGGGCATTTCTGGACAATAGGGGCCGGGCCAGTCGCTGGACTGGTTTCCCCCGTGTCTCCTCTTTACTCTAATTTCAGGCTGAATTCCCATCTGGAGTGGGGCGGCTCACCAAGTCTACTTACTTGCCCTGGCTTTTAAGACCTGCGTGAAAGGCAGCCTAAGGCGGGGCACCCTTCAATATTCAAGTGGGCGCCGGTGGCCCAATGTAGATGGTGCAAGCTCCTTGTCTGGAACTTTATTGACCTTCCCCGTAAGCCAAGTTATTCAGTCTCTTTTCTCCACTTAATTTTCCTACTACACTATTTCTTCCTAATCTAATCTTATATTAATAAATAAATAAGTTTTCTTCGCCAACGCCGTCTCTCCTTTGAATCACCCTGGTTCCACTGGGGCTGGACCCCGGCATCTGAGTAGGACAGAACCTGCTCCACCCACACATCTCATCTCAGTGAAGGACACTAATGTCCACCAATACCAAGCCAGAGCTCAGTCCACCATACGCAGTTCTTCCCAAGTCCTGTCCAATTCACCTCCTAAATGCATCACATGTGTGTCCAGTTGTCCAGGGGTAGCAAGTGTATAATACTAATTTCATCTAAGCTAACTTCATTGAGTCAACTCTTAAAACATAAATCTAGTCTTGTCATTCTCCTTTTTAAAACTCTTCCTGACTCACCTGTGCCCCAAGGTTACAGTAAACTGAATCCTTGGCATGGCCTATGATGGCTTTCACAGTTTGCCTTCTCAGAACCCCCTGGCTCACCACTCCATATCACTCTGAGTGGCACACACCAGTAGGTCCTCCGTGAAGGACAGTTGGATTGAATCACATTCTCCAGACGTATTCAGTGTGTCTCAGTCATGAAGTTGTGACTTTGAACTCTTGTCCACAAAGGGGTGGAGACTCCAATACCTCCTCTTCCACGGGGCAGCCTTTCTGTGAGCCCCAGATGCCAGAAAATAAGAAAATACAGTTAATATGCTGAGCACAGAAGAATTGGTGCTTTTGAACTGTGGTGTTGGAGAAGACTCTTGAGGAGATCCAACCAGTCCAACCTAAAAGAGATCAGTCCTGGGTGTTCATTGGAAGGACTGATGTTGAAGCTGAAACTCCAGTATTTTGGCCACCTGATGTGAAGAGCTGACTCATTTGAAAAGACCTTGATGTCGGGAAAGATTGAGGGCAGAAGGAGAAGGGGACAACAGAGGATGAGATGGCTGGATGGCATCACCGACTCAAAGGACATGAGTTTGGGTAACTCCGGGAGTTGGTGATGGACAGGGAGGCCTGGCGTGCTGCATGGGGTCGCAAAGAGTCGGACACGACTGAGTGACTGAACTGACTGAACTGACAGTTAATATGATGCTGGATGGAGATGTTTGGAGTTTCTCAAGAGCCCACTGCTCAGCAGAGGAGCTCCTTTGGCATTACGCTTGCCATCTTCCCCTTTGTAATGAGGGCTTCCCAAGCAGCACAGTGATAAGGAATCTGCCTGCCAATGCAGGAGATATGAAGGAGTTGGTGATGGACTGGGAGGCCTGGCGTGCTGCATGGGGTCACAAAGAGTCGGACACGACTGAGTGACTGAACTGACTGAACTGACAGTTAATATGATGCTGGATGGAGATGTGTGGAGTTTCTCAAGAGCCCACTGCTCAGCAGAGGAGCTCCTTTGGCATTACACTTGCCATCTTCCCCTTTGTAATGAGGGCTTCCCAAGCAGCACAGTGATAAGGAATCTGCCTGCCAATGCAGGAGATATGAGAGACTCAGATTCGATCCCTAGGTTGGGAAGGTTCCCTGGAGTAGGAAATGGCAACCTACTCTGGTATTCTTGACTGGAGAATCCCATGGACAGAGGAGCCTGGTGAGCAACAGCCCATGGGGAAGCAAATAGTTGGACTTAGCTGAGCCACCAAGCACACACACATACACTTTTGTAACGACACTTCTTCCCTGGAAGGGCCCATGGAGAAGGACCATAGGAGACTTTCGGGAGAGAGGAGTGATAGTCTGAAATAGAACTAACTTTTCTTTGCCATCCTTTCTAAACAAGCTTTGCACTTTGGTGGGACAAAATAGACTGCTGCTGGAGCTGAGATAGGAGGAGGGAAAGCACAGAGATCTCGGGGGAGAGTGGCTGCTAGATGGCTCAGGACGGTCCTGGGGCTTGAGGGCCTACTTCTTAGTCACCTGGTTTTTGGTCTGGGATCCAACTGGACAAAGGTCAGTCCTTCCTGATGTCTGCTTCCTTCCTTCGCTCAGGTCTGCTCTGGGTAGGAGCAAGGTGTGTAGAGGGCTGGGAAGTGGGGGGTGAGACACAGCTGCTGATACCAAAGCGGCAGCACGGGGAATCTCCTGGTGGTCCAGAGGTTATGACTTTGCACTCTCACTGCCGAGGGCGTGGGTTCAAACCCTGGCTGGGGAACTAAGATCCCTGCCCCTTACTCCCACTCCCACCCCCCAAAAGCAGCACAATCAGGCTTAGTGAGTTGGCTTTGTGGAGAAGGAGGAGAAGGAAGCTATTAAAGGAATGTGTCAACAGCTCTGAAAACTATAAACAGGAGGGGGCGGTGGGAGCGGGCAGTTCTGTCGAGGGTGATTGAAGAGTGAGCCACCCAGGCTGAACTTGGAGGTCTAGTCAGGTCTGTGTCTCACGGAAGTTTCCTTTCAGGAAATGTGCACACATCTCATAAGTCTACACACCCTCCTTCTGATACTGTCTGGTTTCAGTTTTGACTTTTTTTTTCTTTCCCAGGATCAGGACAGTGCAAAGGGCTGGATCCCCATCCACCCTGTGTCTGGTGTCCTGGAAAAATCTCAGAGCCACTCTGATTGCTGCTGGAGATGTGAACAAATTTCCTGAGCAATGCCACTCCCTGGACCGACACTCAGAAGAATTTGAGGGGTAAGTTCAGAAGTCCCCAGAGGGGGTCTAAGAAGTCCAGAGTCATCAAGTCAAGCACACTTCTCCTGACAGTCTGGGAGAAATGACTTCAGTGGCCAGGACACCCTCATTGACCAGAGGGTCTCTGGCGGATGCTGTGAGTGTGTGTTTGGAGGATGGGGGCAGGGGAAGGATGATAAACGTGAAATGATGGAGTAGGGTAGGTAGAAATCAAAAGGCATTGTAACTGTAGATTCAGTGGCAGTGAAACAGAGCAGGGTCCGATGGTCCTTGCCCCACCCCCCCAACTATGTCCTCTGCCTGCCTTTTGTCAGTGGAAAAACTCTAGTCAAAGAATAATTTAATCAGAGAAATGAGAACATATAAAGACAAAGGAGAACAGTCCAAGGAGACTAAATAATAAAAACGTAGTCATTAAGCAGAGTCAAGGACTTTGAGTTCTTTCTCAAGGGCTATAGACAATATTCTGAGTCACAGCCTGGGAGCTGTCTTACAGGTACTAGAATGCCAGGTGGGGAAGTTAACCACATTATCACCAGACTGTACCCAGGACGCAAGCTGCCGCAGTTCTGAGAACTGGCCGCGAAGAAATGGGAACAAATGGGCCCTGGAACTGAAGGTTAATTGTACCTAAAACAACCAAGATGATGCTGGTCAGACCACTGATGACCGATCTGAAGATGATTGTTAGAGATGACAGTGCTGTTTCTGCATGAAGCCCTGTCACCTCCGACTGTCTATAAAAGCTCTCACCCCTGCTTTTCAGGGGGTGAGGGTGGAGCTGGCTTTTGCACAGATATCTGCCCCCTGCCCCTCACCAGTTGCTGGCATCTGAAATGAAGCAAACTCTCCTCTCCACTAACCTGGCCTGTTTATTAGCTTTTGAGTGGCAAGCAGCCAGAACCACCACACCTCTTTCAGTAAAAGTAGGTGTCTGGGGCAGGCATGTTAAATTTTAGGCTGAAGGACTCCATGCTTCCACTGAGGGGACACGGGTTCAATCCCTGGTCAAGGAACTAAGATCCCATATACCACAAGGCCCCCTGCCCCAAATTTTTTTAGGCTGAAACCAGACACTCTAAAAACGTTTGTGGAGGCTCAGAAGCCTGGCAAATCAGAAGTAGAGTGGCATAAAATGACCAAGTCATGGCAGGAGCATTTGAATAAACTAGGACCCAGGCCAGGAGCACCCTTGTGTGAGAGCCTCTTGAGGGACCCGTTACTCAGGCCTGACCTTCCCTCCTGCCTCAGACATGGCGACCAGCAGCCTCTCAAGGCACCCTTCTGGCAGTGAAGCCCTGACCCCCATTGTCTCCTGAACCCAAAGGGAGTTGTTTTCACGCAACAGCAGCACAGTATCCTGCTCCCCAGCAGAGAAACAGCCTGGCACTCTGGACTGTTATCACACCTCCAGTAGCTAGCTTAGAAAAGTGTTCTCAGGCCAGTGACCACTCTGGGAACCCAATGTGTGCCCTTAGCCCTTTAGATGACTTGAATGAAAAAAAATCCAACAAAATGGATTTTGGAAGGAATGAATAAAGATGTTCTGCCGGGAGGGTGGCGTCTATGCGGGATCTTGTCGGTTCAGGGAGGGAGGGAGGAGGCTGAGCAGTGAGGACTGGAGGGGGTGGGGCTGAAGGCGCAGAGGCTACACGCCTGCCCGCTCCCTCTTCCGTTGCCCTGTGTGCCCCCATTGAAGCGGCTCCCATAGCCATTCAAAGGCTGGCTCTGTTGGGGGTGAAAAGAGGTCATAGTCCCAGCGGATGGCACTTTGGCTGATTTGACACTTGATGACACATTTTCTTCCATAACTGTTTCCTGGCATGGACACAAAAATCGCTTCACTCAGCTCTGCATCCATGCTAAGTCCCTTCAGTCATGTCTGACTCTTTGCGACCCTGTGGACTGTAGCCCACCAGGCTTCTCTGTCCATGAGATTCTCCAGCCAAGAATACTGGAGTGGGCTGCCATGCCCTCCTCCAGGGGATCTTCCCCACCCAGGGATCAAACCCTTGTCTCTTATGTCTCCTACTTTGGTAGGCGGGTTCTTTACCACCAGCACCACCTGGGAAGCCCCTCATTCAGCTCTAGGCCTGGCCAATGAAGATGAAACAGACACACATCCTGACTTGGGGACAGTGGGAACTGCCAAGTGACTTCCGAGATCATCTGGGATGCTCTGTGATACAAATGCCTGTGGGTTTTTCTGCTCAGAAATATGATTTCTGCAGGACTGGAGGGCTGTTCTCTTGGACATGAATTCTCTTAGTTCTGGCATTTCCTCTGAGTCCTTCTAACAAGCCCCAGGGCCCAGGCCACTGCCTTTCTCCTTTCAGCTCTGACATACTCGAGGCAGGCTCAGCCACTCTCTGGGCCCCGGTGCTGCGTGGGGAGTCAGCTAACGGGCTGCACTGTGCTGCTCTGTCCATGGGGAGGCAGTGCTGCAATCTGGAGTCCCTGAGGGTGCGCCAGCGCACTATGAACCTTTTCACGCCAGTGGGACTGGCCAGGGCCTCACGGAACCCTTGAGCCCTCCGAGGATGTTTTCCGCAGGGTAGTGAGTGCAGCTGACCCTAATCTTACCGCTGAGGTCAAGTGGGGCCCTGCCTCCTATGTAGCATCAAAGGCCAAAAAGTCATCGCTGGGCTCCCAGCCAGCCTTCTCCGGACTGACCCAGATAATTCCTTCCCTGTTCCCTACTTGGCGGAGAGGGAGGGGCCTCCTTTGCGTCATGACCTTGTAGGCAGGCGGAGCCTGTGTACTGGAGAGCAAGGGGAGCAGCGACACCCAGTGGAGAAATCATCACCATCCCGGCTCCAACTGGCCTGAACCCTGAACACATCTCACCTCCCCAGCTCCGGCTTGAGTCCTGTCCATGGTGCTGACATCCTGGAGTGGGGAGGAAAGGCAAGCTGACTGGAAGGCAAGCTGGCTTTCAGAGGGAATGTCTCAAGCTGAACCACGCCCTGATCTTTGTACCTGAAGGCCTGGGCAGTCCACCAAGGTGGCGGTCCTGGTCATTCTGAGGTCAAGCTACCATAATGGAATTTTTCCTTCAGGCCAGGGAGTGGTGGGCTTCCCTCGTAACTCAGTTGATATAGAATCTGCCTGCACTACAGGAGACTTGGGTTCGACCCCAGGGTCAGGAAGATCCCCTGGAGAAGGAAATGGCAACTCACTCCAGTATTCTTACCTGGAGAATCCCATGGACAGAGGACCCTGGCAGGCTACAGTCCGTGAGGTCACAAAGAGTCAGACACGACTGAGCAACTAAACCATCACCACCAGGAAGTGATGGGCTGAGTGCTGCCTGTGGCCCAGAGTCTGAATCTGGTAACCGGTTTCTTGCCCCCATATTTTCTACTGGTGCCTTAGGGTCCTCCGGCTCAGTTTTCCCTTGTCAGTGGCCAACATCACTCAGCTCCTGCAGAGGTGGGCTTCGTTCCCTGGAGCGGCCTCCTGCCGGCTGCCCTCCTGCCCTGCCCCCAGTGCTGGCTGGCTCCTCCTATGCAGCCAGGCTCTCAGCCGTGCCTGGGCTTTGAGCGGGCTCCCTCACGGCCCCATGTCCCAGCCTTTCTTCCCACTCGATGCCCAGTGACTGGATGGCTACCTGGACTCCATTTGCCTGATGACAGGGGGACGGTGTGAACAGACCTCACTCCCATAGCCAATCAGTGCCTCTCGTTAGATGGTAAACAGGTTCGTGGTGATACAGGAGTGGGGAGCGCCGCGTGTGACTGAAAATTGGCTAGAACAGGCAGCAGACTGCCCTCGCCGGCTTTTATCCTCAAAAGCAGGGGAAAGCAGTGGAGGGACATCCCACAGGAGAAAGTGCCCATCCCCGAGTCCACCCTCCCCCCAGAAGCAGAGAAAACATCTGAGTCTGGAAAGCAAGACAGTGCTGAGTGCCAAGACACTCAACCCCACAGCGGGCCCCCACAGATGGCGTCCTGGGTCCCTCGCATCTCCCTAACTCTCTTCTCTGCCACTTCATCCCAGGGACAATGCCTCAGGCCAATGGCAGGCCAGAGTCTCCCCTCTGGAGTCTTCACCAGGGGCCCTGCCAGCAGCTCCAGGGGCTGCATTCTGCTCAGGTCTTGGAAGACACACCTCCCCGAGGCTGGGACCCAGGAGAGCCGGGATCCCCGGAGAACTGGGAGGGGCAGCAGCATGATCCCTGTGCCCTGGACTCCCCTTCCACCTGCTGAGTCAGCAGGGGGGCATCCTGGGCAGGCTGCCTTGTGGAAACTTTTCCCCGTTCCCCCCACCTCCATCCCCACCCCGGGTTCTTTGATGAGCGAGGCAGGAGACGGAGCTGTTGCTCACTCAGCCATCCGTCCAGTCTTCTTCATCCCATTGTCTGTGGGGCCCAATCCAGACCTCTCCTAGGATGGGCTGGAGAGAGCAAGCACCCGGCCGAGATCCAACTGCAGGCTCTGTCCCTGTCAGCAGCACTGACCATGTCAACAGAAAGATCTTTGTAACTCACCGCGTCCTGTGCCTTAAGGGAACTGAACTTAAGGAAGAAGATGCCTAAGAAGAATACGAAGATGAACGAGGAACAGGATACTCTGTGTCCCTATAAACCTCTAGAGAGAAGACAGGCTGCCTGCCCATGTCAGGAGCACGGCTGGGGGACCCTGCACCCTTGACGTGGGCAGGTCCCAGGCACACACACAAAAGGAGGCCTACGCACCCCGTGTCCACTGATGGGTTACAAATCCCACTGATGCGCTGTGAATAAGTCGGTCCTGTCATTCCACCCTGACACACGCGCCTTCATAACCACCTGGGAGCCGGCTTGCATTTAGGATTCTCTGCCTCCTGGGAGTCTGTGCTCAAATGCACAGGCAGAGCAGAGCGGCCTCGACTTCCAGCCTAACCCCCAGCTTTCCTCACCCTGCTGAGTGGGCTTCTCATTGAAATCAGACGTGTGAAGCCATATATAATTAAGAGTGAGGGCTAATGATAAAATCTCTAGTGTTATTTGCAAAGGAGATGAAGAATCTCACACGTGTTTCTGAGAAATTACTCTCCGCTGACCACATCCATGTCCTCACACCCCATGCACTTCTTAGCCCGCTGTGATCGCTCAGCTACCTTCCCTCCAAAAAGGTCATCAGTGACCCCAAACATCTAATCTGCCAACTGTATTGTCTTCATCCTAACTAACCTCCATAGCGTTTGACCCAACGGACCACGACGCTCTTTCCTCTCTTTGCTTCCATAAAGCCATTTCCTCACCCTGGGTCTTCTTTTCTGTCTGTGTCCTCCGGTCTCACAAAGCTGATGTTCTCCAAAAGCCTGCTTATGGTTCTCTTTTAGTTTTTTCCTCCTCACTTTCCCTGAATGATTTTGGTTCCATACTACCCACCCCTGAAGTGTCATCTCTAACTCTATGCCCTTCCCTGATATGTGTGTGTGCACACGTGTGTGCATGAACACATGTATGTTGTCCACTGTAGATGATACCACCCAGCCTCAAGCTCCTCCTTCCCTTCCTCTTCAGCCAATACACACACAGCTGTGTAGAAACCAAACACCTCTGTCATCTCTGCTTCCTTCCTTGATCTTTTCACCCAGACACAAGTCCTGCCAATTACCTCTCAGGAATGTCTTTTCAACTTAAATCACTCTTATTGGGGGAAAATTTAATTATTTTTTTCCTCTTTAAACTCATTATCTCAATTCAGATTCATGTGCACTTTCTTACCAGGACAAATGTTTTGTTTTTCTTTCTTTTTTTTTATAGCCAAATATGCATAACATAAAATTTACCATTTGAACCCTTTCTGAGTATACAGTTCAGTGGCATGAAATACGTCCACACTGCTGTGCTATCCATCTTCAGAACATTCTCATCATCCCAAACTGAAAGGGTACCCATTCAACAGAAACTCCTCACCCACTTCCCCAGGCCCTAGCAATCAGTATTCTACTTTCTCTATGGTTCTGACTATGTGAGGCCCCTCATGCAAGTGGAATCCTATAATATTTGTCCTTTTGCATCCGGCTTATTCTCAGTTTTTTTTTTTTTTTTTACAATTTTTCATTATTTATTTTTAAATTTTTATTGGAGTATAGTTGCTTTACAATGTTGTGTTACTTTCTGCAGTACAGCAAAGGTGAATCAGCTATACAGATACATATATCTGCTCTTTTTTAACTTCCTTCCCCTTTTGCTCACCACAGAGCATCAGGTAGAGTTCTCTGAGATATATATTAGGTTCTCATTAGTTATCTATTTTGTACACAGTATCAATAGTGTATATATGTCAACCTGAATCTTCCAGTTCAGCAATAGTTTTTAAACTGGTTTCATTATGTCTGGGGCTTCCCAGGTGGTGCAGTGGTAAAATACCCAACTGCCAGTGCAGGAGATGCAGGTTCAATCCCTGGGTCTGGACGATCCCTTGGAGAAGGAATTGGCAATCCACCCCGCTATTCTTGCTGGAGGATTCTGTGGACAGAGGAGCCTGGTGGGCTACAGTCCATGGCGACACAACTGAGCAACACACACACACACACATTACATCTTGTTTCTCTTTTCCAACACTTTTGGTACAATACAATCCAAATTACCTTTCTAAGACATGAAAAGACTCCTTCACACTGACTCCAAAAGAAAATCCACACTCTCTAGCATGGTGGTCAGGGCCTTTCAAAACCTGGCCGCCACCTCCGTTTCCAGCGCCACTTCTTGCTACTCTCACACCACCAGGTAAGTCCTCCTATGCCTTTCTCGAGGGTCCTGCCCCTGCCGCCTCCTCTGCTTGAAATGCCGTATCCTCTCTGTCCTTTGTGCCCTCCTTCAAACCTTTGGTATTCACTTAGCAAGCTCTACTCATCCCTTGAAGCCCAGCTTCTGTGGTTCTTCCCCAAGGAAATTGGCCTTGACCTTCCAATACTGATCCAGTCCCTCCCTCCACCATGTTACTAGACCACTGCGCACATCTAGGTTTTATGTACTTTCTATTATGTCTTATATTTCTCATTCAAAACGCTTTAAGAAATATTGATGTCAGTCTCCCCTTTGAGCCTGTGATTTCTTTAGTGGTCGAGAATACATCCTTTCCTTTCTTTTAGGGTGAAGTTAAGTGGGCCTTAGAAAGCATCACTACGAACAAAGCTAGTGGAGGTGATGGAATTCCAGTTGAGCTGTTTCAAATCCTGAAAGAGGATGCTGTGAAAGTGCTGCACTCAATCTGCCAGCAAATTTGGAAAACTCAGCAGTGGCCACAGGACTGGAAAAGGTCCGTTTTCATTCCAATTCCAAAGAAAGGCAATGCAAAAGAATGCTCCAATTACCGCACAATTGCACTCATCTCACATGCTAGTAAAGTAATGCTCAAAATCCTCCAAGCCAGGCTTCAGCAATACGTGAACCGTGAACTCCCTGATGTTCAAGCTGGCTTTAGAAAAGGCAGAGGAACCAGAGATCAAATTGCCAACATCCGCTGGATCATGGAAAAAGCAAGAGAGTTCCAGAAAAACATCTACTTCTGCTTTATCGACTATGCCAAAGCCTTTGACTGTGTGGATCACAATAAACTGTGGAAAATTCTGAAAGAGATGGGAATACCAGACCACCTAACCTGCCTCTTGAGAAATCTGTATGCAGGTCAGGAAGCAACAGTTAGGACTGGACATGGAACAACAGACTGGTTCCAAATAGGAAAAGGAGTGCGTCAAGGCTGTATATTGTCACCCTGCTTATTTAACTTAGCTTTTTTTTTTTTTTTGGCTGCATGTGGGGTCTTAGTCCTCCGACCAGGGATTGAACCCATACCCTCTGCACTGGAAGCACAGGGTCTTAGTCACTGGACCACCAGGGATGTCCCAGCCTTCTCTGATATATAAGGACACATTTGGTGGTCCCTAAACATCTTCTTAGATACAGGATTCTGAAGCACACTTTAGATACCCTGCCATATAGCGTGTAGGAGCATGTGCTCCCAACACTGGACTAACAGTGGTTATCACAACAACTGCTTGTGATTAGAAGCTCTTCAAGTGTCAAATATAATGAGGGTAATTACTCAAAGCTGTCATCTTGATTGTCTGAGGCAATCAAACCCAAAGCAGTGGCTTATCCCCAGGAGCGTTGGCAGCAGAATTCAAACCTAGAAGTCACTTGAACTGAAGGTCTTCTCGAAAGGAAACTGTGGGTGCCATTCCCAGGGGGAGTGACAGCCACATGCAGTGTGGCCGTGGAGGGCTGTCTGGGCGGCTAACCCTGACTGACACTGACAAAATCCACATGACTGTAAGCGTGTGCCCGTGTTCCCAGCCAGCAGCCTGCCACCTGACAGCAGGATTTCAGGAGAAGAAAGCACGTTAGCGGTAAATCATTACACACTCTTTCTTTGCATTTGCATTGTACTTCCCTTTCAAAGCATGCTCATTTACAATATCTCATTCAAGCCTCACGGCCACGTGAGTATAAAGATCTTGATGTGTGGATGAAGAGGCCAGCGCTGGCAGGGCAGTCTTCCCAAGGCCATGGAGTCAGCAGTAGCACTCTTTGCTGTTTCATTTCAAGGGTTTCTAAGCTAGATTATGGTTATTAATACATAGGAGGCAAGGATCTCCCCTAGCCTACTGTTGATCTAATTTTGTTTATAGTGTTTGTTTTATAAGTCTTAAATTTAGGTTTAGTAAATGAATCAATATTTTTCCTTTTGGGTCTTACATTTTGCTTATAAATGCTTTCCTCACCCTAGGGTGATAAACATATTCTTCTGGACTCTTTTTCTTGGCCAAGCCACAAAGCTTGTGGGCTCTTAATTCCCTGACGTGCATGCACGCTCAGTTGTGTTCAACTCTTTGCGACCTCATGGACTGTAGCCTGCCAGGCTCCTCTGCCCCTGGAATTTTCCAGGCAAGAATACTGGAGGGGGTTATTCCATTTCCTTCTCCAGGGCTTAATTCCCTGACCAGGGATCAAACCCCACACCCCATGAATGGAAGCCTGGAGCCCTAACCACTTAACAAACCAGAGAATTCCTTCCTCTCCATTTTCGATGAGTGCATAGTCACTGCTGGACTGCTTGTTTAATGGTCAGCACTAACACTCAAGGATGAATTCTAAGAAAGAAGGAGTCATGTCTGTTTTGTTACCCACTATATCCCTAGAGTATATCACAGCCTAGTACCTCTGGCTCAAGAAATATTTTGAGTGGGGGAAAAAAAAAGAATTAAGGGGATACTATTAATGAGAGAACACAGATACCCCTGGAAGAAAATCAACATATGAAATTTGATTATTATGAATTTTATTTTGATAATTCTGTATATAGTCTATTACATTCTACACGCAGTTTTGAACTCTGGGGATTGCCAGCTTCTACAGCCATCCTAAAATAATCACAAAAACCTAAATGTTGGAAGCAACTTTCGGGACCAGGGAGAGGTCCAACTTCTTGGTTGGAATGGCACCACCACCACCCCCCTATTCGGCTCTGCCCCAAGAACAGGCTGTTTAGTGCGTGTGCACAACCTCATTGGCACCAAACCCTGCCCCAGGAAACCGGCGCATGGCTTAAGAACATCCCCTACTGCTGGCCTTCTCTGGGTCCGAAGCTGGTGGTAAGAGCACCACTCTCCCAAAGCACCAACCCCAGGGTTTTCTGCCATGTCTGTTTCCTAAAAGTCCAGTTTTCTCAACTGCCTGCTTGCCTTTCTTCGCTGTAAGACTGTTAAGTATTTGGGGACGACATCAAATTATTCTGATTGGGTCCATTTCAGATATATGCTAACCTCAACTAGGCCCTTGCTACTTGTTTACCACTCTTTTTATCCATTTTTAAAAACCTTCCTGCTACATTTTCCTAAGTGCTAATTAAACATTTTATCTGTTGTTAAGCTCCAAACCTTGAGTCTACCCCTGGACTCCTCATTATGCTGAGCTTATGGGTTCTCTTAAAATTTCTTGTCTTGTGTATAACTGAATCACCTTGCTGTGCAACTAAAATATTTTAAGTCAACTATATTTAAATCAATGGAGAAGGAAATGGCAACCCACTCCAGGGATCTTGCCTGGAGAATCCTATGGACAGAGGAGCCTGGGGGGCTATAGTCCATGGGGTCACAAGAGTTGGACATGACTTAGCAACTAAACCACCACCATACTTAAATAAAATATATATGCTAAAAAAAGAAAAGATTTCTTGTTTTTAACCTTGAAACCCTCTCTCGTATTTGCTACTATTAATATCTTGGAGGAAAAAATATCCCTCTTTCTATGAATAAACCTCCACATGTGCTCTTGATTGAATTTGGCTTTCTTGTTCAAATTTCCTTTTCCAGGTAGTTTTGTCTTCTCTGACTTCTAACAGGCTTATCGCTTCCTGGGGGCAGGTGGAGGGGTGGGGCAGGCAGGAAGCTGCTTGTACTCTAATTTGGCCTCTGAAATTGTGTGGTCATCATCTCTTCATCAAACGTCTTGGCCATTCATGTCTCTTAATTCTTTAATTCCTACTCATTCTTCAACCTACTGCAACTGGCTTTCAGGACCTCCTCCGTATTAAAACCAGTCCCTTGAAGATCATTACTGATCACCTACCAATAAAATTTAATAGCAGCCCACTACCCAAAGTTGCCTTCTTTCTCTCATTTATGCAAATGAAATGGCAGGCAGTATGCTAAGCCCTGGGAACATGTGGACAAAAAGAAAGAAAACATTACTCAGGGTACGAAAGGTACCAAGGACCACCAAAATTTGAGAGCAAGCTTCAGGGAGCAGATTACCAGGCTGAAGATGAGATTGGTGTGGATATTCCAAGTTGAGAGAATGGAAATGCATGGAACAGAGTCTTGTGAAACACAGAATATCACTGTGCGCTGGGGAGAAGGCACTGGGTACCACCCTAGCGAAACTTAAACTTCATTAGGAACGTGTTGGGAGTGGGGGTTTTGGAGAGTTTTGAAGGGGAGTGACATGACCCACTTTAGCACAAGTGCCAGCTTTCTTGACAATTAATCATCAGCCCCACATCCTGCTACCCTTTCCTCTGCGTCACAGTTCTCAGATTCCCTCCAACAGGATCCCAGGCTAGGCCCTGCTGATAAGAGGCCCAAAAGTGAAATCTGAAAGGTGAGAAAGAAAAAGTTTTACTCCTAGATCAGCAGCTATGGGCAGGCCACTGGCCACTGGCCACTGGCAAACACAGGGTTTTGGTAGCTACTTCCCGCAGCCTCCTGAGAATCCCAGCGTAGCGCTGCAGGCAGTTGAGAGGGAGCTCTTGGGTGAAGGCTTTCCTCGGACCCCAGCACGCCCAGATCTCCTGCAAGCCAGTGAGGTCCTCCTAGCCTTTCCTCTCCCAGCCTTCCTGGGGGTTGTGAAACCCCTGGTTTCCTGACGAAAGCCTCATATAGGATGCCATTTTGAGTTAGGACTTCCCTGGTGGCTCAGACGGTAACGCGTCTGTCTACAATGCGGGAGACCTGGGTTCGAACCCTGGGTTGGGAAGATCCCCTGGAGAAGGAAATGGCGATCCACTCCAGGACTATTGCCTGGAAAATCCCATGGACAGAGGAGCCTGGTAGGCTACAGCCCATGGGGTTGCAAAGAGTCGGACACGACTGAGCGACTTCACTTCACTTCTTGCCTAGAAACAGTCCTACATTGACACCATACACTCAGTTCTTTGTGTCAGACCACTCGTCTCTATTTCCCCGCAGATTTCTATCTCACTTTTCGCCACTATAAAGATGATGCCAAAACCACACTTTCTACCTCTGGTCTTTCCTCTTAAGTTCCACATCCAAATTTCCAACTATTTCCTGGACACTTCCATCTTGATGACCTGCTGAAACCTCAAACTCAACACATTCGATAAAAATCACCTTCTTTTCAAACTAGTTCCTTTTCATGAGTCCACAGTTCTTTTAAGCACAATACAGTTATTTATTCCAGCTATCTGGAATAAAACAAAAACCAAATATCCCACAGCCATACTAGATTTTACTCTCATTCAGGTAAACATTTATTGAGAGGTTACTATGTGTTGGGCCCTTTGCTAAGGGCTGGGACTAACAGGTAGATATGGGGACCTCCCTGGTGGTCCAGTGGTTAAGACTATGTGCTTCCACTGAAGGGGTGGCAGGTTCAATCCCTGGTCAGGGAACTAAGATCCCACATGCCACTCGGTATGGCGTAAACAAACAAATGGGTAGATGTGTTCCTTGCTCTCAGAACTTACAGTCTAGTGGAAACTTCTAGAAACTTCAACATGTTTACCAAAAAATTTTCTTTTAATCCTTAACCTGTCACTTGGAAAAATTCAAGATTCTTAAATATCTTTTGAATTATTTCCCCTTCTCATCCTCTCACCCCCTTATCAATCAGTAACGTTCACCTGGACTATTTCTCTTGTTTCCTAGCTAGACCTTTTATTGTATCACGGACTTTCCTGTTTTGATGGAATACACATGCACATACTTTATTTCACAGAAAATTTCAGGCAGTCATTAACAATCCCTTTGAGGCAAAACCCCAACTCTTGGGGTTTTCCATTAACCTAAAGAATCCCACTTCAGTGTTTCTCCCATCTTCATCATTCCTGCCTACGATTGTGTATTCACAAAGGACAATCTTATAATGTCTCTCTCCTAAAACAGAAACTGGAAACAGGTTCATTTCCAATAAAATCAGAGTCCAGGGCTCTTGAAGGCCTTCTTCCTCACAAGTCCCCTGCACAAACCCAGGTTCCTTCCAAACTGAGATGCAGTCCTTAAACACGGCCTATGCAACCTCATCACAAAGCCTTTCTTTGCTCAGGTTGTCCCCCCCCCCCCAACCACAAGTCTTAGTTTATTCAAAGCTCATATTTCTTTGAGCTAGTTTGATATTTCATACATTAGACATTCATATCCAGTCTTAGTTTTTAATTTTAATTTTTTTTTTTTTTTTTGGAGGGTGGCATACAAGATCTCATTTCCCTGACTGGGGATTGAAACTGTGCCCCCAGCAATGGAAGCACGAAGACCACCAGAGAAGTCCACAGTCTTAGGGTTGACTATCCAAACTTTGAGTAAGAGAACAGGAATCACCTTATCTTTGTACCTCCTGAAGCACCTGGCATAATGCCCAGCCCAAAGTAGATGTTTGAAAATGTTAGACTTAATTAAGCTCAAATTACTCCTTTATATCTCAGTCTCAGTTGCGTCCTTCATCCTTTTTCCTCTCCTACATAACTGTCCTTCAAATATTTGAAAACAATTAGCTTGTTCCTTTTTCTCATCTGCCCAAAATCCAGGAGATACTGGCTAACTTGGTAGTCTATGTAAACAAAACTCAACCTAAGCACAACACAGTCAAGAAGTCTCTCAGCGTTCTATTTCCCAATCAACCTTTGACTCACACTCAATGATTTGGGACAAGCGGTATCTCTTCACACCCTTTATTTCACCACCACTTTGCTAAAATAAGGAAGAAAGAAAAATAAAATAAAACAAGGGGGAAGCGGATAATTCCATCCTTATCTTAGTCATTTTACAAATATAAACAAGAAAGGTGGCAAAGCCGTTGGAGCTTCAGAACAGAAATTGAGTATGAGCAAAGTAATGGATACGTGTAGCTGAGAGCGGGCAACAATGAGCTTTAGCTCTGCTATTAAATCTGTGACCCAGGACAAAGCTCAACTTCTTTGGGTCTATTTACATACTTTTTGCATATTAAGGGGACTGATAAAAGGCAAGGAATTGACATTACTGAAACTATATATATATATATAAACCTTTTGGGCTGTATGTAATCTTCTGGACCTTAGGCATTTTATTAACAGTATCTCAGTTTTGCAAATACTAAAGCTGAAAACAAAAATACCCCACAGATCATTGTTTCTCTTTGTTGTTGTTCAGGGGCTCAGTTGTGTCCATCTCTTTGCGACCCCATGGACTGCAGCATGTCAGGCTTCCCTGTTCTTCACCATCTCCCAGGACTTGCTCAAACTCATGTCCATTGAGAGTGATGCCATCCAACCATCTTATCCTTTGTCATCCCCTTCTCCTCCTGCCTTCAATCTTTCCCAGCATCACGGTCTTTTCTAGAGTCAGCTCTTTGCATGTTTCTCTTTAAATTCTCTTAATTATTTATGAGCCTTAGTTTTAACCCAGCCTATCACAAATATTCTATTTGAACTATTAACCTCTATTGGTTATATATACCTACTCCCATCGGCTCTGGAGGGAAGCTGTGAAGGAAGTGCAAGGACTCTACTTACAAACACCTGTAGACACACTCAGAGACTGAGCAAGCGCTGAATGCTTTAGAATGGCCAGTTCTTATGAGATGTGCCTTGAACATTTGGGCCAGTGTTTACGTTCATGCTCAAATTATTTGGGTTACCACCAATAGAAACTGTTATCTTATCCTTTAAAGGGATTTTCCCCACATAATCATGTACTCATTTCTTTAAATCAATTTGTTCAGTGGCAATTTTAGAAATTAATTTTCAAAGGCAGTTCTTTCTCGTAGGAAATTGCCTGCATGTCTAAAAGCTATGTCTAGACTAAGTTAATAACGTGTTAAGCACAAAGAATTGAGTACTGATTTTTGTAACAAAATAAGTATTTGGTTTTTAAAGAATTCATGTTAACGTTCTCAGTCATCTTTCACTTGGATAGATCGCTTGAGTGGAAATAGGCCATATCTGACAAAGGATACATTTCATTATTATGTTTAAGGTATATAAGCTGTCCACTCTTTAAAGTTTACATACCCTAAATACAATAAGGACCTTAAATCAAATGATGATGGTAAAAATTTGATAGAAAACTTGAATAACATGTGCAGTGGATGCCATGTCTTTAAGGCAGGTGGTGGAGAGGGCTAACTGCATTCAGCTTTGTTATGGGTTGTCATGGCATAATCCTTGTGGAAACACACTGTTGACACTTATTACTTGTTCACAAAACATAATTCATACAGTGCTAAGGGTAGGCTATTTCCTCCTCTGCAATTTCTAGAATTGCCCTAACTCAGTGTAGCCTAGAAAATGACCCACATCCATCTGACTTGCTATGTCCCCTAAAACTGCAGTAAATGTGGACATCTAGATTAAAATTTTATTGTGATCCACACAGTCAAAGGCTTTGGCATAGTCAATAAAGCAGAAATAGAAGAGGAACTAAAAAGCCTCTTGATGAAAGTGAAAGAGAAGAGTGAAAAAGTTGGCTTAAAGCTCAACATTTAGAAAACGAAGATCATGGCATCCGGTCCCATCACTTTATGGGAAATAGATGGGGAAACAGTGGAAAGAGTGTCAGAATTTAACCATTAAAATAATCCCCTGTATGATGAGCTTTGGGAAAACAAACCAGTGATTGTAAATAAAAGAGCTTCATTGGAAAAGAGGATATTAAAAAGAGAGAAACCACTTCAAGGTCAACAAAACAAACATGTGGGCAGGTGCCATTCAAACCATATACACACATACACGTACAACATGGCGGCTAGTGCTTGTCCCTCCACTTTATTGCCTAAGAAACTATGCCGATTAGCCTATAAAATCAGAGCGCAAACTGGACTAAGATGGTAGATTAAACCTACATACTTAGAATAAAGGAAAAAGCAGGGAGACCCTGACAGGAGACGACAGAGCAAAATGCGGCGAGCAAGAAAGCAGCAGTTTGTCCCCTGGCTGATGAGAAATTTCATGCTAGCAGCAGGGAATGCTGAGACCCAACACAAGTCACACCACAGAGTCCTCAAGGGCACAGACTGACAGTGCCAGGTGCCCTGAGAACCACGGATAAAATGTGTGGGGTGGGGCTAAAATAAAGCTTACTGAGAAAGCTGTTTCAAGAAGTTAGTTTCCTAGATTCAGTCCCCCACTCCACACCATGGTGCAACCACCCATTTCTTAAATGGGCAGGTGTTTACTTGGAGACAGTCTCTGGAGAGAAAAGGACTGAAAACAAGGATGAAGTAAACATACTCATAATGAATACAGAGACCACCATAGCAGCTCTGGCCTCAGACCCTCACCCCGGGGCCAGCCATCACGAGACTCTTCTCTAGACAATCTGACCAGCCCAGGAGAAAAGGCCCAAAGACACTGACAACAGGTCTTTCCCAACAGAGCCCATCCAGACCTTCCCAAAGTGAAGTTCAAAGCTGGCATGCCTTCGTGTTTACAAAACTTCCTGTCAGCTTTTTAGTCTTATTCATGAGCGGACATCAAGAGTTATCTGCGAAGTCTCTAACATGAAAGACAGAGATCAGAGCAAACAAAGAGGTAAAACGGTAAAACCAACTGGGAGGAACAGAAACAATGCAAAGAGACAACTGTCTGTATAAACAAGCTCGAAATAAAGCTTCCTAGAAAGAGCAAGAGACCAAGTCGGCAAATTGGAAAAAAAAGGAGAAAGTCCAGAATAAGGGCATTTTTAGAAAGGAAGAGCAGAGAAAATAACTGCAAGAAATTCACTCGTGAAATAAGTCAAGAAAATTTCCTAGAATTGAAGGACATTAGTCACCCGGTTTTAAAAACCTAGCGTGTATCCACTGTGTTCAGCATAGACCCATACCAAGGAACACAGAAGACAATTTCTACAAGCTTCTAGAGAGAGACAAAAGGATTACATACGAGTGGCTTTGGATTCTTTTTAACAGTAATACTGGAAGCAAGAAGACAAGAGAGTAAAGCCTTCAAAGTTCTAAAGGAAAAAATATCTACAATTTTCTATCCACCAAACTATCAACTGAAACAGTATTTTCAGGTATGCAAAATACTAAAATATCTATTTCCCACATGCGTTTCTCAAGGAGTTTCTGGAAGATGTCATTCCAACAAAATTAGAGGAAAAAAGACCAAGATATGGCATATAGGAATACAGGGGGGAACAGACCCAAGAAAGGAAAAGAGGTAAAGGGATCACTAGGGATGTCATCAGTGCATCAGATCTAAGAATTGTGAGCCCAGAGACAGTCATTGAGGGCTGTCAGTACCAAGATTCCTACTGCTGTTATCCCAGCAGACCGCCTAAATTGGTTCGGTCCAGATTCTTTTTTGCACTTATCTGATTTTGACCAAATGTAATGAAATTTCGTTTCTCCCCTCCATACCCTGGTGAACTGATCAACTGACGCTTCTTTTAAACCATCTCATTCCCATAGGTCGGGCTTTGATCAACTCCAGAGGACTGGAGGGAAACCACAGAGAGCTCGGACCCAGGAAACAGAGAGCAGACTACTCCATCAGAGTCTCTGCCAGATGCCCAGGGTCAGGCCCATGGCAGCCCTGTCAGACGCCCCGCTGGCATCCCTTTTCCAGGACTCACTCATGACCTTGCAGTCTTCCCCAGAACTGGCTTTATAAATTACCAGAGAAACTAAAGCCAAACTATGACCTAGAGAATCTGTTCAATTTATCTTCTAAAAGCCTGGATCTGATAGTGATAATACTCCTCTTCCTTACACATTTAGGTTTTGGTTTGCAACTCAGCTTTTAAAAAAATGAAACAATGCATTATTCAGGGATATGTATGTCACGGCAAGACTTTAAAAAGAAAGATTAGCACAGGTATCAAGATCATGGTTCTGTGGATGGGAAGGAAAGAAAATTGGAAAGGGAGAGATATAGGAGATCTTTCAAGATATTGTAGGTTCTATTTCTAACTGAGGTGGTAGGCATATAGGGTTTTATTATTTAAACCCATTTATTCTTTAAATGGTATTTATATATTTTATAAGGTCTTCTGTATGCATGATTCATTAAACATATATACAATCATAGCACATCCATGCAAAATAGAATTGTTCCTTTTACATTTTTATTGATATACCAACCCCCCTGGCCCAAATGCCCCAAAGCCTTGATTATAATTCACGACTACCTGATATTACTTGTGTGTTGGGCCACCACTCTGCAGCAAAAAGTAAAGATTTAGGCAACTGGAAGATGTAGGCAACTGAAGCAAAGCTTACAGACCAAAGAAAGCCTACAGCCTATAGTCTTTTCCTATCACAGGTTACATTGTGGTTAATTTTTTAAAATACAATTTGATGTTCACCCAGTCATATCTACTTATGGTGACATGTATTTTAGATAACCTGCTTCACATTCTTCAAAGATTGATAAAAAAATTTTTTGATATCAAATAGAAGTACAGATTAAAGGTAGGCCAATCAACCCGAAAAAAAACAGAACGTAAAATCTCAAAAGATCTACTTAATTCATCCCACAAAGATCTGCTTAATGGAGGTAGCTGGAAATATACCAGCTCCAGCTGTGGACTTCTAAATGTGACCCAAATCACGCAGATTTCCAGCAACCTCCTCCTCTCCGTTGGTCAGTGGTGTGACTCTCTCTCCCTCTTAAGTCCTCCCTAGAACAGCTGGTCACGAAAGACGTCTGTGGGTTTCCTGCATCCGTGTTTCCGATCTCTTTCCTCTTTCCCGTCGCAGCATGCACACGTGCTGCTACTTGGATGGCACCCTGCCTGCTGGTCCTGCCAGGTCTCTCCGAGACCACCACCGTCTCAGCATGACACAGCCTATGTGCTCCTTTGTGGCACGTGAGGCTTCTCAGTTGGGAAGGTGTGGCCCACACAATGCTACAGCACAAAGCAGCATCTTCTACTGAAAGCCACTGGAAGAGGAACTCTTGAAGATAAGCTGGGCGATCATCACACATGGCAACGCCTGACAATAAGATTAATTTTTTTTCTAGTTTCTTCTTCTAACCCATCTTCCCTATTGTTGAAGATGTAGGATGGATACATGGATACACCCGATGACTGTTACAACAAAATGTTTCAAATTCACATGCAACAAAGTGGAAAAACAACAAGAACCCAAGGGTCATCATCAAGTTTTGTTTTATTTAAGATTTTAGTTTTAATTCTGAAGAAAGAGGTACATTTCCTTTTTTTTTTTTTTTTAGTTTTAGCATCAGGTTATAACCAGGTTTCTGTTTTCTTTTCTCCTGTCTTTTCAATACTGCACAAACGTCCAGAAACTACAGGGTTAAGTAAAAGCTGCAGGCAAGGAGGTCAGAGATTTGCTCCTGATGGTGATCAGATGGCCCCAGAGCAGTGCTATCTCAGAGTGCCCTTCGTCAGGTGAATTTACGGTAAAAAGAAAAAAAGATTCTGACAGAGGAGAAAGATTGACAAAATCACTTATATTTCAGCTCTTATATATTATGCATAGGTATTAAATCTGTGAATACTTTTTTTCTTTAAAACATCTGAATTTATTTTAAATCTAAAGTCAAAATTTTTTCTCCTTTAAAAAAATCACTTCTCCCCTCCTTATAAACTCTTTAGCAACAGGCCAGTTACTACTACAGATCAATTTATCTTTCCATCAACTTCCAATAAATTCTTAAGCTTAACAACACAATCAAGTCCTCTCCATCAACTTGCCAAAATAATTAAAAATTAAATTAAAAGCATTTTCCCTGCAATAGTGATAAGCTGAATACAAGATGGATGCCAGGACCACTGCTTTCCCCCATGCATTTAGCAATCTCATTTCAACCTGGTTTTCAAACTTCTGCAGTTGATAATGCATTTACTTCACCTTTCCTAGTGATTAATCGTCATTTTCTGCTAAGCAGATTATATCATTATTATGAGCAACAGACAAACAGTAATTTTCTAAGTTTCGAGACTGCCCTTTGATTTCTTTTTTTTTTTTTTCCTCTTTAAAAAGGCATTTTTAGAAAACATTCAACAGTGTCACTTGAATGCTGGATCAACAGAAACTTTTACAGTTAAAAAAGAAAGATGGTAATGACCCTGTGATCGCATTGCATCTGGGGGTAGGGAGAAAAAAAAAATTGATCAGGAACTGGATTCTTCAGAACGTAAGAGATGAGAAGGGAGCTGTGGGTGGGCCGAGAGGGAGAAAACGGGGCGGGACAAATGCTGCGTTCTCCGGTGACTTCCTCCCTCTAGTGGCGGTCCAGTGCTGAACTCTGTAATAAATCTGTGGGGGTTTTGCTGGGGGGTCTGAAGGCTGTTGGAAAGCCTGGGGGTGGGGAGTGAAAGCTGGAAGGGTTTGAAGGAGGAGGGTAGGGATTCCAACTGGCTCTGTGCAGAGGGATCTGTGTGCTGAAGGGGGCGCTGTGGTGGGTCTGTGACGGAGCGGCAGTGGGGCCGTCCATCTCTGTGAGGGCCTGAAGGGATTTTAGCCAGTGTGGAGGATTGTCATCTTGAAGAGAGTCTAAACTGTTTCCTGAAGATGCTGGAATACCTAAGGACAGAAAACAAAACAAGAAGGAAGATGGTGAGTCTGTGCAGAGAAAATAAGAAATTCATCAAACAAAACATTTTAAGGTGCTTAGTTTATCCAATAAGAAATGCAATTTTCAACTCCATCCAAATAAGACGTTCTCAGCCTTACGTTGCTTTTATCCTCCACCCACAACAACCACGATTTATTGTCACACAAACCCACGCCTCCTCTTCAACTATACATTATCCCCCGTGTCACAGAGGTGGAGTTGCAAACACCAGTCCCCAAGATTGCATGACGGTATTTCCCAATTGTGCTTCTCCTTCTCTAGTAGGGATACACGGACCAGATAGCCTTATAATAGAGAGCTTTATGTTTTAAAGTGGAGTATGTTCCTTTAAGAGGATAAGTCGGATCCTTTTGTACTTTGAGACCTACAAAATACACGCATGCTGTCAGACGTGTGAGCACCTACTGACATCAAAGGAAGCAACCTAGGTACCAAACGCCTTATTACACAACTAGGCCAACAGAGTTAACAACTGAGGCTACGTGACCCCAGAGGATCAAAGAAGCTGCCACACACTTGTGACTTTGGGGGAAGATTATGTTGACGAGACCTCTGCTTTTAGATCATCTGTGCTAAAAACCAAACCGGTGGCAGTCAGAGGAGCTGAAGGAGCGAGAAAGTTACCTGTGATGATGGCTGGGTCTGTCCAGCTGCCAGGGCGGTCCCAGCTCGGGCTGTCGGTGGTGGCAGTGTTGGACGCTGGTGCACTGTGGTTGGCGTTGGAGGGGGAGGAAGAATTGGGCAGTCCACCAAAGTTGATGTTAATGTTGGGTAGAAGTGCCCTTAGCCCGTCCTGCCATTCCTTCATATTTAAACTCTCTACAGAACTGCTGTTGTCTGGGAGATTTACCAACAAAAAAATGAAAGATAAAAAAAAAAAATAAAAAGCTGACGTTAGAAACATATGTTGTTCTTTTGCGCTTAAGTGGGAGAAGAATTATTCTTTCTTTATTGAGCATCTAGAATGGGTTGTCCTAGCAAGATAAACTTGGTTAGGATTTCGCTCGTGAGCTCGGAGCCCCTGAAATCAGTGGGGAAAATCTTGCTCAAGGATTAGGAGAGGGAGCTTCTTGTCCTGACAGACGCTTCACTATTTGCTTTTGTAAGCCAACAGTCCAGTTTAAAGACTCAATGCTCCAGAGCATAATTTGGTTCCAGCTACATTACGAAGTTTCAGTTAGTGGGCCATGTAGCCAGCTGAGGTAATTTATGCTATACATAAAAAAAGCAAGCCTGTGAAGTTCAGTATAGGATTATGTTCTGAGACCACTAAAAAAAAAAAAAGCCATTTTATGAAAAGCAAACATAAGCCAATAGAAAAAAAATAATTAAGTTCTTCCTGATTATAAAACTGATCATGTATTTCAGAGGAGAAAGGCGTAATGAATAGGCTTTTGAATCTGAAAAGAGTATTTTTCCATTCGTCACAAAGGCCAAGGAGGCAGGGGCGAAGCTACCCTTTAAATGGAATCATTTCCAGTGGCCTGCCCACTCTGTCCTTAGAGTTCTACCAATCATTCACAACACAAGACCGGGAGTCCTATGGTTAGTTCCCTGGTTCTGTTTATAAATAGCATCAAATAAGATAAGATGCTATCAAGATAAAAAGGCTTTCATAAATTGTGACTAAACTCACTGGATCTGCTGCCATCCAGAATCCACATGGCATATAACTAATTGCTTGAGGGGAGGCGAAGCGTAAAAGTGTAATTACTACTTAGAATAACTGTCTTATTGAGACTAGGAAGGTAGGTCAAACTACGAACTGCAGTTCTTGGGAAGAGCACAGAAAATTGAGTTCTACAGAACTGACGAGAAAGCACCGTTAATGATGATGATGACGACGGCAACGCCACTTCATCAGGTACAGTCTAGGCTATTTGGTGAATTTAGTTTTCTTTTTATAATTTTTCCTTTGCCCCAATCACTGACCTATGCTAAACTAAAACATTTCAGTCAGTGAAGCTTTTAACCCTACTGACGTTATTTATAAGAAGACAGAAACTACAACCAAACACAGCAAGTCATCTCTGAATTTACTAAAATGAAGAAGCAATCTACACCATACGAGTCAGTAGAAAGGAAAATAAATTCTTCAAACAAAATTCCAATTCACCATCAGTGTAATTTCCTAAGGCTCACCCTTCTATTTGCATCCTACCTCATACTTGTACTGTGTTGTACAATTCACAAAGCATTCTCACAGTCATTATTTCATCTGATGCTCATGTTGTGAGGTATGCAGAGCAGGAGGAATAGTGTGCATTTAACAGATAAAGAAACAGACTCTAGAATAATTTGTCCAAGTCACATAACTTATAGAGTTAACACTTGAAAGCCAGACCTTATCTGAGATTTCTTTTTTAAGTAACATCAAGCTCTAGATTTTATATAGACTATTTGCCTTGTATTTGTATAGACTATTATTTAGCTTTTTAACAGGTCAAATGTTTAAGGCAAATCCCAGGGGCCTGTGAGACCCACGATGAAAAGGAAGCAAAAAAACACAGAAACATTATGGAATGTCCATCAGTCATGACTTGCAGGAGAAATATTTCACTAAAGGAACAAATGAGATTTGGCAGCCAGGGAGAAAAAATTCCAATCAACAACACAACCATCAGTCTCCTCTTGGCTCCAACTTCATGAGGCATTAACAAAATCACACTAATAAAGTCCTAGAACTCTGTCAAGTACAAGGATTGGTGGCTACAGCACATTCTAACCTTTAAAGTAGTCACAGTCAGACTGAATAACTTAACTTGGTTTCAGTTAATCAAAAATTGAATGCTAAATAAGGAAAACTTCACAGGAGGAGAAAAAAAAAAACTCCCCGATATAAAAAGGTGATGTACAACTACATGGGAAAACTTTAATGAAGATTAAAGCCCTTGAACTTTAGGTAGCCAAACTCAGCAAGAAGCCTATGAAGACAAACTGAGATTCCCTCTTCTACTGCACTGGGAAAAGAAAAAAAAAAACAACTGTAACTTAGTAAAAACCCATCTTCTCCTTACTTTTGCTTTACATTAGTGAAAGCTGGACTAAGGAACTCTGGATTAACAGAATAACATTTGCATCTATATAAAGTTTACTTGAAAATTAGTATTACAATAAAATCAAAGATATCTGCTCACAGGCAGGAGGTATATGGGAACTTCCTGTATTCCACTCAATTTTGCTGTGAACTTAAAAAATCCTCTAAAAAATAACATCTATTTTCTCTGATTTTAGGCTAATGAAATCAAGCAAGAGTATGTTAGCCAAAGGCACTCACAGATGGCACATGATATAGAAACAAGGAGGAACTTAGATCCTCCCAAGGCGAACTATGATTATTAAATACCTTGGGAAATAAATTAGCTAGTTTATAATTCTTACAATCTTGCCAAAAAAACAAAGTCATGCATGTGCCTAGACATCATGGGAGCCTGACAGCATGGCTGGCTGGCTTGCAGTGAAGCTGCAAGTGTCACAGGAAGCGGACTGACTGACATCATTAGCTCAGGGTACAGCACCACTCTTCTCAGCTGCTTGCAAAAAGAAGTTTTCTTCACTGTTTTCTCTACTATTGCTATGCCAAGTGTTGGCACAAAGACAGACCAAGAAAAAGGAAATAAGATAAATCCATCAAAACTTCAAGAGCCACACCTGTAATCACCTACTACCTCCCTGCCCACATTCCCACCCCACCTCTGGCCCAAATCTCTTCTGGCTGAGAGGGCTTCTGGTAATTCCATTCCTTGCAATGCATGTGGCAGGGCAGATGAACCTTGGCACAACCGACATTCAGGAGAAATCAGAGTTAGTTTCTCATCACGGCGGGGGCTGTCCTTTGCCCTGCAGGTGTTTAGCAGCACTGCTGGATGCTAGGAGGTCCTATGCACAACACCCCCACGCCCCCACCGCCGATTCTGACAATGAGAAATGTCTCCAGACATTGCCAGATGGCTACTGGGGTGCGGAGAGGCAAAATTATCCCTTGTAGACAATTTCTTTGTTTCTAGGACTCTAAATAATTCCATTCGAACACACATTTCCTTTTAGATAGCAACCTGGATTGATGCGACTTCATTTCCCTTTGCTTATACAGGACTTCACACTGGCATATAAATTCACTATGTACAAGTCAATAGCTGTAATAGAGAAAACACTGGGCTGAAAATTGCAGATGGACTCTATAAGGCAACCGTAATTAACATAACCTTGAACATTTAAGTGCATGCAAGTCTCTTAATATGCTAGGACCCTATTTTATAACATCTGCTTTTTTCTCTTATAAGGATCAAATAAGAGAAGGAAAAGCAATTTGAAGCCCATTTATTACTTGATAAATGCCTAACAATTTTTTTTAATACTCAATACTGAATAGATAGTAGTTTCCAAAAAGCCAAGGTAAGAACATTTCTCAGCTGCCAGGAAGTGGCTCTGTGCACAATAGTCTCCTCCCAGGAATGTAGAGCTGACATCCAGCATTCTCCCAGAGGTGCTGTGCAGTCAACCTAACTAATAAGCCTTCTCACCACCAACACAGTACAAAGACAAACAAGACATGAGAAAGCCCTTTAAACTTTCTGTAAGCAGGGACTTCCCTGGTGGTCCAGTGCCTAAGACCCTGTGCTCCCAATGCAGGAGGCCCAGGTTTGATCCCTGGTCAGGGAACTAGATCACACATAAACAACAATAAACTTACCATAAGCAAACTACAGTGAAAAATCATGTCACTGAACATACTTTATACTAAACGATACTAATTTTACTGTTAATGTATTTAATTAGAAGCAGCATAATACACTGGGATTCCCTGGTGGCTCAAATGGTAAAGTATCCGCCTGCACTGTGGGAGACCTGGGTTTGAGCCCTGGGTTGGAGAGATCCCCTGGAGGAGGACATGGCAGCCCACTCCAGTATTCTTGCCTGGAGGATCCCATGGACAGAGAAGCCTGGCGGGCTGCAGTCCATGGGGTCACAGAGTCGGACACCACTGACTGACTAAGCACAGCACAGCGTAATACATTAGGGAAGGATTGTGTATTTTTAAGGGATTGCTGATATGTTTAAATGTTTTATGATGCTAAAATTTTACTTTCAATTTATAATTTTCAAATATGTACAAAACTACTATTTTCGGTTCTAAATAATTCGAGGGCAGGAGAGCAGGTGAAGTTGTTTGTAGTAGTTTTATTTTTTAGAACAGAACTCAAAGACAGAATTTAAGGTACTTTCAAGATGCCTTATATCACATTCTCATACTCCACTGTGTAAGAAACATCAGTATACTTCAATTTACCTAGCTCAGAACACATTTTAGTAAGGAAGAAATTATAGTTAAAATTTTGCCAGTTTGCTGGTAGCCTAAGACTCGGTCCGTAACAAGCCGGTCATTACGCATTAAGCAAGATGACAAGTCTAGCTTTTAGCAACAACAGAAAATGTGTGTGTTAAGGCTGCCAAAATAAAAGTCAAAGCAACTATTTAGTGAATGCCTACGGTACGCAGGGAGGACAAAGCCCTTATGCTTTAACTCCTGTTCTTAAGCAGCTTAAAGTCTAGGTGGTGAGACAACGCAAACATGGGAAAAAGCTCAACAACCACAGTCTGTAAAACCAACAGAAGGAATGTCATGGGGTTGTACATGATTAACAAATGCTATAAAAGTTTAGTAAAAAGAGCGGCTAGGTAGGCACACGTGTAGAAATGCGGGTGAAAGAGAGTTGTAGCCTCTCATTCACGGAGTTTAAAGTTCACAGATGCCTTGAGCCTGAAAAATCCATGACATGTTAAAACCATCTTTGGCGTTTTTACATACCTAGCCCAACTATTCGCTAGAAAATACATATAAAAGATGCATTTTATAAGCAATAATTATAACATATTACAAAATCAAATTAAGCTGTGTTCTGACATCAGGCCTTTCACAGAAAATCAAAAGCAGGAAAAGCTGAATGGCTTTAGGTAAAAGCACACGTTACAGCAGCCAAGTGGATTTCTCTTCTTTCTGTTCCTCAGATTAACTGCAATATGTTATTATAAAGTGTAAAACTTTGCTACAGAGAACAAGACTGTGGGAAAATCTGCTCCTTATGATAAATCATTACTGGTGATAAGCCAGTGATTTCTTCTGGCTTGCATAAAATCTTTATCTAAGAGAAAAATTTTCAAGTTGGTTGTACAGACTGCAAAACCACCTTAGGAGCCACTAAGGAAGAAGCTAAGGGGATAAGGGCAGAGGACAGCACATCTGCTCCCACCTCCTGATTTCAACTATTTCACATTTCAGGGTAGCAGTAAGACTGCATTTAAAAACAAGACCTGCTAAGATAGAAGACAGAAGATCTCTGTATAATCACAAGGTGAAATAAAACACACTTAATGGAGAAGGCAATGGCAACCCACTCCAGTACTCCTGCCTGGAAAATCCCATGGACGGAGGAGCCTGGTGGGCTGCAGTCCATGGGGTTGCTAAGAGTCGGCATGACTGAGCGACTTCACTTTCACTTTTCACTTTCATGCACTGGAGAAGGAAATGGCAACCCACTCCAGTATTCTTGCCTGGAGAATCCCAGGGACAGAGGAGCCTAGTGGGCTGCCGTCTATGGGGTCGCACAGAGTCGGACACGACTGAAGTGACTTAGCAGCAGCAGCAGCAGCAAGGGGAATCCTAAAATAAAAGGCTATTTCAAGTTTCTGTTTACTCTAATACAATATATACCACCAGGTCATGATTTTATCTCCACTTGGCATTCTTGCCTCTACCTTCTCTTTGGTTCCCCTCCACAGGTCTTTTTATTATAAACACTTATTAATTAAACTAGCTAGATGCAACTACAGTCACAAATCTACCAATTTCTCCACTTTCCTGTTTGGGCAGGGACAACTCTGTTCCAGCCTATAGTCCCTAGGACCAGAGACCTCTTATTTCAAGTTATATTTCTGTTAGCAGTCTAACTCAGCTGGGAAGTAGTCATTGAGAGTTCCAGTCCCAAAACATTCCTAAAAGAGTTTATTCTGCTCTTCAGTTTTTAATCCTTATCTCACCGCTACTCCCCAAAGTCTTCTCAATCTGATCCTGTTTTCTAAAAAGCTTTAATCTTCCTTTTCTTCACTGCTGTCCTTTATAGTTCAAAGTCAGAGGCTACTTCGAAAGGTAGGTTACTTAGTGAAACAAATCTTTCTTGGTACAAGGGGCTGTCTATCAGAAATTTAGTTCCCATTATGATTCATTCTTGCTACTTAGATTCTCAAATATTTTTAGGATACTAAGTATGGCCTGTCTCAGCCACTGTACCCCTTGCTAAACTCCCCGCCTCCCCCAGCGCTGTCAGATATTAATTACTATGAGTTTGGGGATGGAGTCTATCTCCATCAGTATATGATTTCAAGAAAAGCCTCAACTTTCTCATACTTCAACGTATCTCTAAGCAACTGAAATAGAAATGAATTATGCTTGTCCTGTATATAAAACCAAACTTTAAAAAGCACACAAAATTTCTCCTATCATAAACTTAAAAGCAAGCCTTTATGATACAGGCATGCTGTTCTCTAAGACAATCACAACAATCATTTCAATTTATTAACTAAAATGTGAATGAATTCTTTCCAACAGATTTATAAAATCAGCTTATAAAAAAAAAAAGCTATTCCATCTGAACAAAAAGAACTGATCCTCAGATTTTCTTGAATTATGCTCGTTATATAAAGCAAAACAGACCACTACTACACAGCACATTTGCTGGGGCACATCATCTTAAGGGTTTAATAGATCTGAAAGTAGAGATTAAATTAAGTGAAACATTCTAAGAACTCAGAGTAGAAATGACACAAACAGGAAAAGAGAGGCCCTGAGGATCAGCTAAATATGATTTAGGCTTTCTAGACTGTCTCTACTTACTTCCTTTCTCCTTGTCTAGAATGCTTTCCTGATCTCTTCAATTAATCTTTACCCTTTCAAAAGTCCAAGTCTTCCCCACAGATAATCCTGGACGAGAGTCCTGTGGTCTGAAGCACACAGCAGCCACACACTGTGCTGTGACGTCCAATACACGCTTACGTGGACTCTCATCTTCTCTCAGAACTCTACTGACACGCCTGAAGGAGGCTTGAGCATACAGCTTCTTGAGCATACAGCTCAGTGTCTTAGAAACGTGATGTGCTTCAAGATACTTGCTGAATCAAAGACCCAACTTGAGAGGAGCTGAAAAACCACTTTCCCCGAAAAGGCCTATTTACATAGTATCTGTATAATGCAGCGATTAGACCTGTTTTACCAAAAGGGATGCAAATCCTTCTGAAAGGAGGAATCAGCCAAGTTTGGGGGCCCAAAAGGCCTCTCTGAAGAAAAGAGGCCACTAAAATATGCTTTCAATAGTGCTTGAGATATCAAAACAAAAATAACTTTTAAAATCCAATTTACCAAAATAGATCAAAAATACTTAAAAAAAAAAGATATTCTAACATTATGTGCATGAGACAGTAAATAGGCCTATTAGCTATATTCTATCTATTTTTCTACTCTAGACACTATTCACTCACTATGCTCTTTATGAACTTGATATCCTAGTACCAACAATCCAATGAGTTAAGTAGTAGTTTCATTTTATAAATGTGGAGACTAAGTTGACTCTGGAAAATGAAACTGCTACCTAGCCCAGTTGGTACTAGGATATCAAGTACCTAAAGTGCACAGTGAGTAGTTCAAAAGTGCTGAAGTCAGTAATCATATCCATTCTGATTCCAAAGTGTGTGTTCTCACCACCAAGCACACTACCATCCAGTCTGTGTCTTGGCAGGACTCACAGGCCAAGAGAAGGGGAGGGCAGACATGTTTAAAAAACGATATGGCATGTGATAATAAGTACCGTGATATGAACAAAGTCCTGTGGGGCACAAGGAAGAAAATGAACAACTGTGCCTTTCTGCATGCAGGATAAATGATGGCTGGAGAAGCTCAGGGGAAGAGAAGCTGATATGGAAAAGGGAAAGGCATTCCATATTGAACAGAGAGCAGCAGAAGCAGCTAATCACAAAACACAGTACATGGTGCGATACACATAGATGTGTTTTGCACAATGTGTACTTCTCTCTTCTAGAATGTTCCTACAAGCATCTGTAAGTTTGTTTTTGGAGAAGAATCAGATCCTTTAATGAGAGCTGGGAAAACATTTAGATGTTTGCTTTATGAAGGATCTGAAGAAGCAAAATCTATTTAAGGAAAAAAAGAAAAAACAAACACAACAGGAAAAAGTATCTATAGAAAGAAGTCTATATATAAAGCCTCAATTAGAATGAGGAAAAAGGTAACTGAGAAGTCAATGAAGGAGAAGACAACACATTCTTAGGAGCATTATTAGGTGGAACCCGAACCAGAATACACAAAACTAAACGATGGGAGGGACAAAAATCCAATGTAAGAAACTGACAAAATCTGAAGTTGGAAGCTTGAAAGAAAGCATTTAAGTGAGCACAAAACTAAGATCTATGAACAAAAGCCCTATGAGGACATCCAAGGATGACTGAGGGAGCTTACCACCCAGGAGAAGATACGTGGATCTATCAGAATATGATTTCACCCAATTATAAAACTGCGGGTACATGGAGAATGTCAACCACCCTGACATCTCTGAGATCTGAATCTGCCAGGAGAAAATAAACCTGATAAAATTCACCTCCTGACCCCCGCCCAGCCCCCACCGCCTTTCCCAAAGTGGAGACAGAGGAAAAATTTTCTTCTGGACTTCTGACCAACAAAGCACATGTTGGCTATTGTGAATACAATAGAAGCCCTAAAGTATGCAACATAACCTTAGGCCTTTAGGAAGCAAGGAATGAGACCAACTGACGGAGTTCTTGGTTGGCTGGCATCCTGGCTGCTTTTGTAACCACCTCACTGAATGGCATTCACTTGTCTTATCAGTTTTTTTCTACTACACTTTGAGTTCCTACAGAAAGGGCCTTGTTTGATCTTCTTTGTGTACAGTGAACAGTTTCTGAACCTCAAGAGGTATGTTTTCTAAATGAGGAGCCCTGAACATTTGCTTCCAGTTTTTTTGAGAAAACGTCTTTCCAAAGAAGGTTTTTTTTTTTTTTAAAGAAAAAGAAACGTGGGTCAGCATGGTCCCGAGGTTATAGGAGGCAGTGATTCACAGATGATAGACGATGCAAAAATATGAACATTCTGACTATGCAATAAATAATAAGGAAAATAAACTGGGGCAAAATCTAAAGAAACTAGTTCTTGTGCAGGGAGAGTCTCATGGGATAAGACGTGAAAAGCTGGAATAGAGTTATGCAACCTACCTGTGGATAAGAGTATCATAATCCTTGAGGATTAAAATCAGAATCCATAGTGATCTGAAGCTTGTGAAAAATGCTGAAGGCAAAAAAAAAAAAAAAAAAAATAAGTTTGGAACAGAAGAAAATTAGGAAAAGGCAACGGCTCAGCCTGTCATAATGTTAAGTCCTGAGGAAAGTCAGAGCTATGTAGCTCCATTTTCATTCTTCCTCCTTCCATCTTCTTTATAAAAGAGATCCTCAAACCAGAAAGGACAGAATAAGCAACGTGGAGAGAGAACTGTAAGTCACAAGAGATACAAAGACAGTAAAAGAACACCTACTCAGTTTCAGTAAGCTTAAAATTTCTAGGTGCAACATGGGTTCTCTTCTAGGGTATTCATCCTCAAGAGACGTCATCACAAAACCATTGTTAAGAGAATTACAAGGAAAGAAAGAAAAGTCAGCTCTGTAAGCTAAATGATTAAATTGGGTTCTGGGGAAAATTGTGAAGCAGATTGGAAGATACCTGATTTCTTTAGAAGTGAACATGAGAGGTTTTGCAAGCACTGCTCTACTGTTTGCATTTGGGGTCATTTTTCATGAGAAATAATACGCAACATTTTGGACTAAAACCTCAACTCCTTTCCTAATGAAATACACAGGAAGTTTAACTTTGAGGTGAACAGCAGTCGTGAAGGCAGCTTCCACTGACAATTGTTTCCCACTGGAAATGTCCTCCTTCTAAATTCCAGGATCCATTTCCTTTCTTCTGTTGCCTGCCCAAACTCAAAGACTTCATAGCTAAACTTCATTTCTATCCCACCAAAACATCAATGCCATAAAACAAATGGAATAGAGCAGTCAATGAAAGCCAAAATGCATTTCCATAAAGAACCAACCATATCAAAGTAATTTATTGTTTAGACAGATTTTCAAGGATGTAACTATGATATATCTTGAATTCAGCAGTTTCTGGAAGTTTTCTAATGGTAACCTTTTGGTATAAGATTCTGCAGCATGGATGAGAGCAGTGTTTAGATGAACCGTCACAGAGCTAAAGACACTGTGTGTTAGTCTGAAAGTTCCTGAGATAGTGCTTGGCTTATCTTTGACTCCATGCTCCTTATTATACTTAACAAAACCCACAAAGTTTATTTAAACATGCAAACAAAAAGCCAATTCTACAGATGACAGAAAATAATTAAAACTACAACTATTCTTAAATTAAAATCCTTAAACTTTTCACTATTAATGTTACTAATAACATTTATCTCTCACTTTATAACCACATAGTCTCATACGATAAATTTGTTAAGATGGTAATATACAAACAAGGGTACACTCGACATCAAATCCAAACACACAATTTAACATGGTTACATTCAGGTTTTTAAAAATACATTTGGGAAGTACAGGATGGACGAGATCTAACTAACCAGTCACATGTATGAAAAAAGGTTTAGCAGTTTTACTTACACCATTTCATAACAATTAGGTAATAGAATTTTTAAAAAATAACATTAAGCCCACATAAATAGATGTGAAATGTCCAAATTATCAACTGTATGACACTGAGCCAATCACAAATGATAACCACTCTGAGTCTCAGTTTCCTCATTCACAAAATAGGGATAATATCTACTCCACAGGATATTTTTATAGAGAGACTGTATAAAGGACAGTCTATAAAGGAACTATAAAGGAATATACAAATATTAGTAATAAGAAAAGTGTTAATGATAAAGTAGATTCTCTAATCACATCTGGATTATTAAAGTATGACCGCCACATTTCAAGAAAGCCATTCAATGTCATGTCAAAATATGTGGAGGAGAAATACACTAAAGAGAACTAGAAACCATGTTAAATGTGAAAAGGTTAAAAGGACTAAGGATGTTTCATCTATGTCTAGAAGTTACTAGACAAGTGGATACTGCCTTCACATATTTGACCAGAAGCATAAATGGGAAAAAGATTTTGGTTTAGACAAGAAAAAACATTCTTTAACACTCGTAAGTTCCCTAATGAGAGCACCCTGTTCATGAAAGTATTAAGTTCCCCAAGTAGCTCTTCAGTACTCACATAAGTTGAGTTCTAGAAAATAAGGTATTTATAAAGGCTTTCTGAATTGTGTGTATATGTTTGTGAGTATCACAAATGAGACACTGGAGGTAAGAAGGGTTATTGGTTAGGTGAAATTTTTTAAAGCTTGTGTGTATGGAGGAGGGAGCACGATGGTCTTGGGAAAATAAGGAATAGTCACAAGCTGAATTTTCAGAGTTCAGAGGTAGAGAAGATAGAAGGACTGATCATGGAGTGATGAGGCAAATCATAACACTGAACTGAGGATCACAGTTCAACCAAGAGATAAGATAACTTATTTGTAAGCGAATCTGATTAATGTCTCCACAAGTCCAGACTTAACACAAAGCAGATCCAGATCCAGGCTTTGCATACCTCCAGAAATAATCAGATACAAACATCACCCTCTCAACTACAAGTTTTCATTCAGCAAATATTTACTGGCTATGTCTGGGGCTTGATGCTATAACATTCTGCAGCAGCGTCCTACAAGTCATGCTGTTCTTATTTTCTATTTCTTCAGCGGATCACTGGAGTTTGGTTATTTTGAAGAAAGCAGTGATAGCTTTCGATTGTTTAGTACCAATAAAATATTGTTTAAGGGAGTGTAAGTTCCCTTCAGGCTTGCATTCAGACCAAAGTATCTTGCTACCCATGCAAGAAATCCTCATAGGGTTATATGTCTATTGAAATTTTAAGACTTATGTTTATAATCTTCCAAATTTCAAGATTTCTAAATTTTCTAAAAGCTATTTAAAAACACTAAAGCCAGTTTTTACTTCATGTGACTATTACACAGCTCACTTTTGACAGTGACGATCAGTCAGTCTCATCTTTTTCTGAAGGATGGCTCCTATCTTAAGGGTTTATATCAAAGACACAAAGTGAAAGTGAAGTTGCTCAGTCGTGTCTGACTCTTTGCGACCCCATGGACTGTAGTCTACCAGGCTCCTCCCTCCATGGGATTTTCCAGGCGAGAGTACTGGAGTGGGTTGCCATTTCCTTCTCCAGGGGATCTTCCCAACCCAGGGATCGAATCCAGGTCTCCAGCATTCCAGGCAGATGCTTTAATCTCTGAGCCACCAGGGAAGCCCAAAGACACAAAAGTATCCTCAAAAGACGACTAAAAATTATCCATGCTCTGAAATATGTTTTTCCATGCTCTGAAATATAACCCAACTATGAGCTTTATTTTTAGAAAGTTATCTTTTTAGGCATTAAAATAAGAAATTTCTTTTTAATTTTTAGAAAAAAAAAAAACTATAAAGGAATATACAAATATTAGTAATAAGAAAAGTGTTAATGATAAAGTAGATTCTCTAATCACATCTGGATTATTAAAGTATGACCGCCACATTTCAAGAAAGCCATTCAATGTCATGTCAAAATATGTGGAGGAGAAATACACTAAAGAGAACTAGAAACCATGTTAAATGTGAAAAGGTTAAAAGGACTAAGGATGTTTCATCTATGTCTAGAAGTTACTAGACAAGTGGATACTGCCTTCACATATTTGACCAGAAGCATAAATGGGAAAAAGATTTTGGTTTAGACAAGAAAAAACATTCTTTAACACTCGTAAGTTCCCTAATGAGAGCACCCTGTTCATGAAAGTATTAAGTTCCCCAAGTAGCTCTTCAGTACTCACATAAGTTGAGTTCTAGAAAATAAGGTATTTATAAAGGCTTTCTGAATTGTGTGTATATGTTTGTGAGTATCACAAATGAGACACTGGAGGTAAGAAGGGTTATTGGTTAGGTGAAATTTTTTAAAGCTTGTGTGTATGGAGGAGGGAGCACGATGGTCTTGGGAAAATAAGGAATAGTCACAAGCTGAATTTTCAGAGTTCAGAGGTAGAGAAGATAGAAGGACTGATCATGGAGTGATGAGGCAAATCATAACACTGAACTGAGGATCACAGTTCAACCAAGAGATAAGATAACTTATTTGTAAGCGAATCTGATTAATGTCTCCACAAGTCCAGACTTAACACAAAGCAGATCCAGATCCAGGCTTTGCATACCTCCAGAAATAATCAGATACAAACATCACCCTCTCAACTACAAGTTTTCATTCAGCAAATATTTACTGGCTATGTCTGGGGCTTGATGCTATAACATTCTGCAGCAGCGTCCTACAAGTCATGCTGTTCTTATTTTCTATTTCTTCAGCGGATCACTGGAGTTTGGTTATTTTGAAGAAAGCAGTGATAGCTTTCGATTGTTTAGTACCAATAAAATATTGTTTAAGGGAGTGTAAGTTCCCTTCAGGCTTGCATTCAGACCAAAGTATCTTGCTACCCATGCAAGAAATCCTCATAGGGTTATATGTCTATTGAAATTTTAAGACTTATGTTTATAATCTTCCAAATTTCAAGATTTCTAAATTTTCTAAAAGCTATTTAAAAACACTAAAGCCAGTTTTTACTTCATGTGACTATTACACAGCTCACTTTTGACAGTGAAGATCAGTCAGTCTCATCTTTTTCTGAAGGATGGCTCCTATCTTAAGGGTTTATATCAAAGACACAAAGTGAAAGTGAAGTTGCTCAGTCGTGTCTGACTCTTTGCGACCCCATGGACTGTAGCCTACCAGGCTCCTCCCTCCATGGGATTTTCCAGGCGAGAGTACTGGAGTGGGTTGCCATTTCCTTCTCCAGGGGATCTTCCCAACCCAGGGATCGAATCCAGGTCTCCAGCATTCCAGGCAGATGCTTTAATCTCTGAGCCACCAGGGAAGCCCAAAGACACAAAAGTATCCTCAAAAGACGACTAAAAATTATCCATGCTCTGAAATATGTTTTTCCATGCTCTGAAATATAACCCAACTATGAGCTTTATTTTTAGAAAGTTATCTTTTTAGGCATTAAAATAAGAAATTTCTTTTTAATTTTTAGAAAAAAAAAAAATTATTTTAGGAAATGAAGTAAAGCCCTCATTATTATACTAAAACTAAATGAAACAGATAATGGGTATGGTCATAGTAATAAACACTTCCAACCAAACAGATCAAGCACACATCTTTCTTCTTCACTTTCTTCTTCACTGTACTATTTTCACAAACCAGAGGTATTTGTTAAAATTTGTTTTGAGGTTGTTTTACAAATAAACATTTGATTTTTCAAAACAAGAATATAAATTGAAATTTACTTATTCTTTTATTTTCACATACATATGTGAAATTTATGAGCTTAAAAAAAAAGACTATTTTGCTTTTTCTTCCTCCTTACTATTTATACTGTGGAAAATACATATATTTTCTTGCTTTCAATTTTTCAAATAATGCCTTAAGAGATTTAATCCTAATAAGACTGTATTCTTTTCAGACCTATAAAAGATAATACTCCTTTGGAGGATAGCATTTCAAAAGGCCTACCTGCTGATGAATTTAAACAGCTATACGCCTACCATCAGGTTCACTAAGTGACCTTAGTTTTAAAATTATTTTAAAAATATATTTAAGTGTTCATCCTTGGCTATGATTTATTGTAGTTCAACTGGCAAAGAATGCCAGAAATAGTCTTGACAGACCAATTCTCAATCAGTGTTGAAGGAAAGCAGGGAGAAGAGGCAGAAAGATCAGATGAAACAGTCTTAAAATATAAAGTATATATTTAGTCTTAAATATAAATTAGAAACAACAATTCCTATTTCACCATCTCCTGGAGCTTTATACGGAACTAGAATTTTTAGTGGAAAAAAATTAGTTTTATTAAAAATCACATATATTTGTGAAACACTGAATTTCAGTAGTATTGTCCAGAAAATATTTTTAAAGAGCTAGAATTACTTAGAAGTAAGTGAATAACGGCAATCTAGTAAAAGTCTACCAGACATTTGTTACTCAATCTACTCCTGAATAATGGCAATCTAGTAAAGTAAAAAGTCTACCAATCAGACATTTGTTACTCAATCTACTCCCAACCGAGACTGTGCTTTCTGCTTAAATGTGCTGTTTTGATTTTTAAGAGAGAACAAAGAGACTGACTGAGAAGGAAATTGGGAGGTAAATGACCATAGAGACAGTGAGTGAACACTCAGGAACCTGACAGAGCCCTTTCTTCTCCTCTGAAAAGGGAAAATTCAGGCCTGTCAAGGGTCCTACAAGGGTATCACACAGGAAGTGCACCTTAAGATCTAGTCTAGACCTCCCCCTCTAACTGTGGTCAGTTACACGGAGAAAGAAAGAAGCAATTTCTTCTTTGCCCAAAGGAAGAAAAACTAGACAGAGAGGTGAGCACAAGCTACCAGAATAAGACTCACAGCAGTCAAGAACTAAAACCAGAAAGCGTGTTATAAAACAAAACTTGCAGGGTTGTATGCATTTATTTGGAAATTATGAAAAATCTTTGCTTAGTTCAGGAATAGGCTTCATTCCAACCACCTGCCATTTAACATAAAGGTGAGGTTTTGCAGCACTGACTCAAGAAATGTCATTCCTATCTGGGACTAGGGCTGGGGAAGATTATAGTTACGTTAATTAGTGAATGTTAATAGTTTAGAGGTAAAAACAAAAAAACCCCAAAACCCATCAATTCAGTTCAGTTGCTCAGTCATGTCCAACTCTTTGTGACCCCATGAATCACAGCCCAAACCTGGTAGCAAATCACACCCTAAGTGAGGGATGAGGGAATAGGGCTATCAGTAATCCATAATCACAAATTTTAATAAAAACTCTTATTTTAATAGAGACAACATAAGTGAAATAACACTCAGCTTAAGGTCAGTAAAAAATCTTCCTACTTTGTTGATGAAGTCATAACCCAGGGCCTCCTTTTCCTTTAGCTGAACACTCAATTTATAGACATAATAAAGAAAAAAAAAAGAATGGCTGCAGTGTCAGTTTTCTTGCCAATGTCAACATATAAAACGTTTAAAAACATTCCAGCAATATTCCAGATTACTACGTTCTTCTTCATAGACACATTACTTCCATACACAAGACTGATGACAGCAGAGTAGAAATGCTAGGACAGTCCTTGGGAAGAGGTCTCACCATATTAGGAAACAGCACTAGGCTATAAAAGTTGATTGCAGTCAGCATCCCTGCATTTCTTCTTGGAGACGATGATGGTATTACCAACTTTAAATCCTTGTGGAGCTTCCTCTCTTTTTCATTATGCTGAAAACAACAACCTCCTTGATTGGAAAAAAAAAATCAGCAGATATGCTATCATTTTACATGGTGTAGCATACAGTAGCTTTTCAGAGATGAATCTGAGATCACCCCTTTGGTGTGGGTGCAGTACATCTTGGTGCCATTACTGTAAGAATTTTTTTCATTCTGTAGTATTAGAGATATCAGCAGTCTAGTGGTCATGCAGGTTGATGCTTAAACGCTCTTTGGCACTGCAGAAAAATTCTGGGTAAATTTAGTTCCACCTCTGTTTTACTCTTTATTTCGGTTCTGACATCTGTATTTAAGTCACATTAAGAATACCTGTGAAGTTTCAATCTCCCTTCCATTAAAGTTACTCCATGATCACTAGGAAACATTTAACACAAGGCTCTTTTAACAACTTACAGGGTCTGTAATAACAGTTGCCAACAGATGGACAATCTGAATGCCTTAAATTCATTACTTGCATTGATATTCACAGTTGAAAGCCCTTGACTTGTGAGAACGACTATAATAAAATATAAGACACAATGAAGTTTAGAGAAATGTTCTGAATCTTGAAGTTTTCTTCTTGAATTACATATACTCACATTAAGAGTACCTGTGAAGTTTCGATTTCCCCCCACTAAAGTTACTCCAAGATCACTAGGTCACATTTAACACAAGGCTGTTTTAACAACTTAAAGGGTCTATAATAACAGTTGCCAACAGATGGACAATCTGAACAACTTAAATTCATTATTTGCACTGATATTCACAGTTGAAAGCCCTTGACTTGTGAGAACGACTATAATAAAATATAAGACACAATGAAGTTTAAAGAAGAGAGATGTTCTGAATCTTAAAGTTTTCTTCTCCTTGAATTACATATACGAAAGGTGAGGGCTAACAAAACTTTAAACTGTTGTTAGAATGTGATTGTGGGCAAACCACAATCCTTCTGAGCCTTGTTTATTAATATCATTATTATTATTTGGTCTTCAAAAGAAGGATCATTAAAGGCTATGCTCTATGTTTCACAGCTCTAAAGTTTTAGGACTGTATAATAAAACATCTTTTTCTTCTTTTTATCCTTTCCTTAGGTTTTCCTAAAGAGTATATGGGATGGATATGTTCAGTAGTGGAAGTGAAAACTAATGAGAAAAAGCTATGAAAATATTTGTTCAGATAAAGCATAACCAGGGGTGAAGTAGGCACCTATACTGTAACCTTGCTGCCTATGAACAGGACTTTAATTCCCATTAAGAAAAAAAAAGAAAAAAACTTTAGAGAAGGACGGAATATGAATACAGCTCTTATCCTAAATGCAAGAACTGAGAACACAGAAGCAGTAAATACACGAAAAGTCACAGGAAGATGGCCTGAGATGTTTTCCTCTGCCATATTCACTAAGTAGAGGATTTAAATGAAAATTACTATGTATAAATCAATGTACATGCACACATACCCACTCAATCTCACCCCCAGACATAGAGCGAGGCTTCCTTAGCAAGGAAGCCTTTTCTTCTGTAATGTACTAGTCAAATGTCATGAAGACAGAAAATTACCACTTAAGAACTACTTGACAGTTACTTTAAACATTTTTACCTGAGTCTAGATGCAGCTATTACCACACAGCCCCAACAAGGACAGGCCAAATTTTTCACAGCCAGAGTGGGTTATTTATTCAATTTTAACATTAAGATAATTAAAGAACAGTCCTAGTAGGCCACCAAATTGTACACTTTAAAGTAGTTAATTGTATGTTATGTGAATTTCAACTTTAAAAAAAAGGTACTGTGTTCTTTAAAGGCTTTATAAATTATATGGAAGGGAAAAAAAGCTTTGAGGCTGTTGCTTATAACACAGCACAATAGTAGGTCTTAGGACCAACCAGGAGCTGCAACAGCAAACTGTTTAAAGCACAGTATGTTCTTAGGGGTTGGGTTGGAGCTTCCAGGAACCTTGAAAATAATCATAAAATGTGAAGCTGGCTAAGAACAAAGTGAAGTCAACAGCTGCTTTATGAAGTCTGGTGTGAAGGAACCTGAAGAAAATGGATTGGCTCTTGAGTACAGTAATTTCCATCCGGTTCATGGCATTTCTAGGTACTTCAGTCTAATTCTCAAGCAGCTTATACTGCGTAGGGCTGCCTTCAATTCTAGGTACCAATAGGTGTAAATCATATTTTTAAATAACTCAAACTTAGGGTAGATTCTCCAAAGTTCCAAGCTACCAGACTCTTTACATGCACCTACTTCCTCTGTCTAAACCTTTCGCATCGTAAGTAACATACCCCCTGGGGATACCTACACCGTCCAATCTCATCTCTGGCTTTCCCCAGGCATTCCCTTGTACTATGTGTTCACATCCTCTAATAAGAGGATGTGCTTTGAGGAAGCAATGTTCCCTCCACTGTGGGATGTTACCCTCTGGATCGCCTTCAACTTATAGGAAACATGATTCAGGATTCCTCTGGTAATACCATGCTTTCTACAATTCTCTCTCACACATTCTGACTTCCTACTCTCAACAAAAGGACTGGAGGGAAAGCTGGGCGAGTAAAGACCACAGGGCTAATGAAAGCTTGCCTTCTTTCCAACCTCCAGCCCTAATGTTAGACATCTATCTACAATCCTTTTTCTGGTTCTCACTTGTCATGTAGTGTTGAGTGGTCATCACACTGACTAGTCTCCTAATCTGTCCTTCTCTTAACAATACTATATTGGTTCTTTGTCCTCATCAACATATAAAATCAATGAACTCTGGATCACAAGATTATATCATCAGTTTTACCTTCTTAATTATCTTTGTGTTCTTTTTTCTTCACCCTCTAAACCAACTCACAGATATGCTTTGTCCACCCCTATTGAATCATCACAACATATAAAAAACTATACATATCTGACTCTCTTAAATTTGATCCTTATCTTGACTCAATTCTTAAATTTCTTTATGATGAATTTCTAGGCTTATTCTCACAGACTTATTTCTTTCTCTCCCTCTTTAAAAAAAAAAAAAAAAAAAGGTTCCTAGCTCCAGTCTTTCACCCCCATTTTCTCACGATGTGCATCCAAGAATTACTCATATGAGCACCTTAATCTAATCTCATTTTCTCTAATCTCATCTTCTTTCACTTAGATTTTCAGATTGCTTTTTACAAGTAACAAAGATACAGCCCATCTCGATTAAGTTAAGCTTATAACCTAACCTCATCTCAGGGGTGTATCTCTTCCGAACACCTACAGAAATCTTTTACTCCACTGGTTAGCCTACCTTCCCTTCCATACTATCTATGCTGTTCTCTCACTCAACTCTGTAAATTCTGTGTTAAATATTCAGCTCCCTTATCTTAAAGCAATGCCTCCTAAGATCTACGACCCGTCTAGTTAGCATCTTGTTTTTCTTTCCCCTTTGTTGCCAACTGTCTTTAGATGACTGCTGCATCACATCCCTGACATTTCCTCATGAATCCTAGAAATCTGCCCTTCCATCCCTATCTTTTTATGAAAGTAGCATTTTTAAAGATCACTAGAGACATGGCCAAACTCAAAGGCCTTTCCCTGAATCTCATTTTGACTTCTAATTCATAATTTCTTCTGCAATTCTACTAGTATTACTATTTGCGTCCAGGCCATCTTATTTTCACTGGTCAGCAATGACTAAAAGGAACTACTTTCTAACTGGTACTAATTTCCAGCAAATGTATTAATCTTCTTAAAATGCTGCAATCAAGTTACATCTTTGCCAAAGAACATGTAGTTCTCTACCACTGACCACATCCACATCAAGACTAAACTCTTCTTCCTAGTTATCAAGGGTTTTGCACATTTACCTCACGTTCCTACATGACCTGTAATATCTCAGACAAGTCCATCTCCTTACTATCCTCTCCAGACCCTTCAAAGACCATGCTAATCTCCATCCCCAATTTTTCATCCAATCTGTTCCCTTTACTGTATTTTCCAATTCCATCATTTAATTTCAAGCCATCCTTCAAAAGCAAAAAGTCAGACATTTCCTAAGAAGCCTTTCTCCAAATCTGCCTGAATAACTTCTCTAAATCCCATTTTTACTTCTGTATCAGCAAAGTGTCTAACTGGCTCACTCCGCATTTCATGTGTGACTATTCAGCACAAGGAGACAACATAGTAGATATTCAGATAAAAAGACTGAGAGGAGAAAGACACAGCACGAACAGCAGGAGAACTAGGTTGAAACCAGATAAATGACTTAGTTATATTTTACAGAAAAAAACATATATATCGTGATTTTGCAGTATCATCTCTTTTAAAGAAAAAAATTTTTTTTAAGTTATTGTGCTCTCAACTATATGATATGCACCTCTTAAGCAGATAAGGGAAAGCTTCATCATCAAATAAACCAAAGAATCCAAAACCTTACAACTCAATATAGGATAAAATGTCCTCTCATTTTTATATATGCACACGTAACTTGGTGGTCTTCATTTTGTGAGTTTCAATAAACCTGCAATTCGTTCCTTGCTCTTGACTCTCTGAGGTAATGCCTCTGTACGAGTAGCTCCCTATGTACCTGTATTACAGCAGAAGAGAGCTCTGTCAGTCTTGAAGGTACTTGGAATACTGTACAAATAGGAGCCATGTCAGTAAAAATGTGCACACAATGCAATGAAGCTTTCTTTAAAAGAATATATATATATAGGAATCTATACTTAACTACCACAACACTAAAGAATAAGACATGAGTATATGCCCACGACTGAGCAATACTTCAATTAGAATAATGAATGTATGTCTCCCCTCTTAAAATTTTTTTCACTCTCTCTAAATTATCATATATTTCAAAATTTCAAGTATCAGTATTCAATATCCTTCACTGCCCTGTCAAAGCAATGAATAATGAAATGAGTGGACTACTACGGCTGTTCTTGTAGTTAAAATATATCAAGAGGTGACCCTATAGAAATAACTGAACTAAAATTGTCACAAGACTGTTATCCTTGATAATATATAATAGGATCTATACTTTATTTAACCGGTATCCCTCAAGATCTACCTCGAGCCACTATACAGAACAGGCACTTAAATATTTAATTAATGCTCTGCTGAAATAAGAGAAGAGTATACAAAAGTACCACCTGTAAAAACAAAATGCAATAGTAGAATAAAAAGGAAAGCATTATTAATCAGAAAATATTTCCTAATGGAATCTTTAAGAAAATAAAAAGAGGCACTTGACATTCATCATATGATCAAAATTATTCAGTCCAGGTCTATATCCTACAGTGGCACTAAGAATTGATGCTCTAAATGTTTTTTTAACATTTTCTCCCACTTCATCTGGGGGGGAGGTGGGTCACCAAACACTCTGACAAGTCTAGTAACTAGGAATATTCTCCCCCTTCCAAAAAAAATGAACATCTGTACACATATACAACTCATAAGCACATCCAAGGAGTTTTGTATTCCAGGTTAAACATTTCTGATTTAAGGAAAAGACTAGTCACTTTTGAAAAGTTAGGGATATAAAAGTATATAAAGCTTCCCTTGTGCATGACATATCAATCATGCAAGGAATTTATCAAAAACTAATATGAAGTTTTTAGAATTTCTCATTCTTTACCATCACTTGGCTTCATCGATTTACCTGCTATGTGAAGCAGTACTTTCTTGTACGTGTTGTGTAATTTCTTCTGAGTTTTAGTATAATCAATTTTGACTGATTTTAGGACTTCACTTTAAAAAACCATAACATACATAAAAGTAAGCAAAACAGTGAAGCTTAATTTTTCAGGCTTACAAAGTCTCAGATTTACAAAGTTACTTAAATGATCATCTTTCATCCACATGAAAATATCTCAGTTGAAGCCTAATTACCCAAGAAAGCATTTTTCTGTTTACAGTGTGTATGTATAAGGTGGCACAGGAGGGGAAGCAGGCAGGAAGACAGTTCTGGGCTCCAGCAAGTCAGATAAATTCTGACAGTTCTGTGGCAATGGCCAGGAATGAGAAAGGAGAGAAAGCTACCACAGAAGAGAAGCCTTGTGTTAACAGGTGTATTTCTCAACACAGAGAAGAAAGTAAATGAGAGCTAACCACCTCTTATGTTTTCATAAGAAGATTCAAGCAAATGAAAGGCCTGGCTCTGAAGGCTGGAGAAAACTATGCACTAGGTCAGCCCTAGCAGGGAACCTGAGTTTGTCCACAAGGTCCAGGAGCCTCAGCACCACAGGAGGCATTAAGTGAATGTCTTGGCCTCTTACAGCAAAAACGAAACCACAGTCAACACATACTAAAAGGCTTCATATTCAACACATACTAAAAGGCTTCTAACGAATTTATAGTATTTTGTTTGTATTTGCTAAATTTCTTATAATGTTGTCCTAAAGTCACTCCTAAATCAAAAGCTGAGATTGTCATGTATGCAGAAATTTTGCAAGAATAATTTAAATGGCTAGATAGCTGTTTCTATACTCTCAGCTAACCAAATTAAGAATATCTAAGAATGGATTTTAGTTTACCCCCTATACTTCAGGACAAAGCCATTTAATTTGTATATTTTATTTAACGGAAAGTTATTAGACTTTACATAGAGAGGTAACCCTGAAAATTCCAACTCCAACATGATATTAGTATCAGTTCCCAGTAAGGTGTTTCATTATTATTATCATCATCATTATTATTTTAAATCCTTAGGCTTCCTTTTTTGGTATTCATGATACTCTTTTAATATTTTTTTAATTAAGGCATATCTTTTATATCACAATTGTCCTTTGAAAATCCCAAGAGGAGATCTGACTTTCCCTTTTCTTCCCAGATGCTTAATTTAGGCAGAACAGTCATGTTTTCTGAACCAGCTTAATGCTGAATACTGAACTCAGCTTATTTTCTTTCATTATCAGCTTTAAAACTATTTCAAGAAATTGTTTATTATCCAAAAAATCACTTCACATTATATCCTAATGAAGTACACCACTATTCTCTGTGATTAAAATTACCTATGACAACTTACGTGGCCTAATTTTAGAGGATCCCCAATCTCTTCTCTTCCACCTTAGTCTCATTCTGGTCAGGAACTTGTAATATAGTTTTATTATCACATTTCAATTGTGAAACAATGAAATTTCCAAACAAATATCTCACAGAACTACCATTTTTTCAATAAAAGTTTTACACTACTATGGTTGCTTCTCACATACAATATTTACCCCATATTCAAGTTTCTGATAAATCAATTGTAAGTTGAAATTCTGTTTCCGAGGCATTTTCTGGTATACTAGGCAGTGCATTAGGAAAGAGATTATATTGCATTTAGTCTATAATAATTATCTCTTAACTGTCTCTATATAATTAACAACCATTCAAAAAGAAAGTGCAAATGTGCAAATGAGAAAGAACAAAAACAGTTTCTAAACAGATAATGCATAATATAGGACATAAATCCATACAACTACAAACAATTGCTGATAACATCCTTCTGGGCATTAAATGACACCACCAATTTTGTTTTATATGTATTCTTTCTTCTCAAGTATTCAAAGAATGCAATAGACATTATCTTCTTAATTTCCAAATTTCTCATGAATATATTAGGATATTACCATTTTTTCACAAATCAGAAAACAAGGAACTACCATTATCTTTGAATATTTTCAGTAACAGAGCCAAAGTAACAATTCTAGCTAATCTCATCTGGGATCTTAATTAGTACTACAAGTTTATTTGTGTGAGTTAAAAAATAGTACCACTCATGAGAAACAATGCCAAAATTATTATGCTAATAAATTGTGTTAAAGGCCTAATGAAGAAATACTTTAGCAGCTATATGAGGTAACACACTAGTTGTAGGCATGAGGAACGTTTATGTTGGCTCTTTTGGGTGTATACATTAAATGCAAAATCAGAAAGGAATCATGCAAAAATCCGGTTGCCCATGCAAGCACCCCAGAGTCTAATCCTCTCCTCTCAGTTCTGTTGTCAGGCCACAGTAGTGTGGAGACTTGTAGGCCGCTGTCCTTGTTGTAATGAATGGGAAGAGGCTGACAGTGGCATGGTCGAAACCTTCACCTCTTCTTCCCCTGTGGAAAAGTCAGTCATGGTCTAGTTATGGGTGACTAGATTTGTTAACAGTCCCTTTAAAAATGATTTCAATATTTGGAATACTGATACATATATAAAATACATGCTTAATGGCTGGAATGCGGGTGTGAAACAAGACATGAATTTTAAAATATAAACTTATCAAGTACCTAGAAAGCAGTTACACTCTAATCACACCCTTAAATTTAATACTATGTCAGATTTAAGAACAAACAATAGATTCAGAATTATAAATATACAAGAAGGAAAAAAAGAGACCAGGAAAGCCATTCTTTTCCAAGCCAATTGGACCTTTTATATAGACACTCCTAATAGTAAGTAGTATTTTGTGGAAAAAAAAAAAAAAAATTAAAACTAAATTCACAGAAGTGAAAATGTGAGTATTGTAAAAGGCAAAATGACAAATCCATGTTTTAAAAGCAGTCATTATGTTTAGAAAAAAGAAATAAAAAGATATAAATATTAGTTTAGCAAATTACCATATAGCATCTGAAAATTCAATGTACACTTTTGAAATAATGATAAAATAGTAAAAGGCTAACAATACAATGATCCAATTGACTGAAAGTAAGATGACTACTTCTAGGTCAAAGAACTATACATGAAATGAGATCAGTTCTCCCAATTATAATTGATAATGACTACAAGTGACTTGTTTCACAAATGACTCAAAATTCAATCGAGTCACTGTTAAAACAGTGAATTCAGAAACAAAGAATTTTCTTTAAATGTCCTCTCTTAAGTAAAATTTGAATAAACAAAAACATGAACAAAAATCTAAACCTGAACAGTTTCAAATATTTTTCTAGGTATATTTTGAAAGAACAATGCTCACAGACTTAGACTATTACTTGTTTCCCAAATAATTTTTAGCTCTATAGAATAAAAACATCCTGGAAGAAAGTTCTTTGAAAAACAAATCTGCAAAGTTACACTTGGAAAGACAGTTTAAGGGATACCATGAAGAAAAAGACTGAGTCTTTAGAACAGGTTATTCAATAGTTTTTCAGTTAATTGGCAAATATTCTATAAATCCCAAATATATAGCAAGAAGGCTGTGTAAAAGAAATTTTAGAGTTCTTGGTGAGGACATGGTACTCCTAAGAACTAAGCAAGAGATTAATTTTCATCAAGTCAATGAAATGCATTCTATTTTGTAACTGCAGGTTATATTCCTGAGCTGGGCCAATTGTCTCATGAATAGATAAAAAAGGGACCTCCCAAGAGTGTGAGAGCAAAAATCAATTACTATGGGAAGAAAGCCAAGTTAAAGTAAATGCCAGTAATGTTCATTTATGAAGGAGAACATCAATACTGTAGTGAAAAACATTTCAGTTACTGAGTCTGAGACCTGGGTTCCTATCTTAAATCTACTACTAACTGAATGTGTGACTTCAAAATTATTTAACCTTTTCAGAAAACAGCTTTGCCATTCCTAAAATGAAGGAGTTGAACAGGCAGGTCATTTTTTGGAACAGGCAAAGTTACTTTTTAAAACAAAAGCGCATGGTTCCAATAACAAGGACGATCTGAAAGGACTTCACTATTACTGGTTACTAATCCAAGTTTTCCCTCAAGAATATTTATTCCAAAAATCCTTCTCAATTTAGAAAACTGGATATGCAGCCAAGAAAATGCTGCTAAAAAGATTTCACTTAAGGAAATAACTAATTTTCAACATTTAAAAAATGTTTTCAATTAGGCAGAGGAAATGGAAACCATGTTTATGTCAAACCTCTGGCAACTGTCCTTCCCATGATAGATTTCAGATATATCAATTTTTAATAATTAACTGAAACAAACCAAAACTTAAAATTTAAATACAAATGTATAATAAACACAGACATTTGTAAGATACAAAGGTGACTATTTACTCCTAACTAAAAGTCAGAAACCCTATCTTGCTTTACGTATCTAAAGAATAAATATACATGATTTTTCCAGTACTGAATACTATCTAAGCATATCTTAAGTGGCAGACCTTGCTGAAACATATGTACTCTCCTTTATGAAGCTCTTAATAGTTACCCTGTGTAAGAAACCATGATATTCACTGCAGAAAATAGAGTTAAACCTTTTTCAACAGTTCAACTCAAGTACAGCTGAGTTATAACTAGGGGTGGGAGGCAGATATTGCCTGCATATTAAATTGCTTCAAATAATTTACAGTTAAGATGTACACAGTTTTCCAGAATTTTAGGTTGTCACTTCTAATTGTTACTGCAAAACCTCAATCATCTGGCTACAATTATAAAACTATTCTGTTTTCAGGCTTCGCACATTCAGCATCCTGAGGTATTTGCCAAATATATATAGGCCATGGAAGGGTTCTGTATAACTCCTGATATCAATTTTAAATATTTTGGTACATTAACACTAAAATTTCTTTAGCCATGGGAACCTTAAGAGTTCTCTAAAAATAAGCTTAATTATAAGTCACCACTTAAATACCAAGCTAGTATGCACAGTCAAGAAACTGAAATAACAAACTCTTCCCACCTCCCAGAAAATAGAACAATGATACAGAATCTATAGTTGGTGACTTCATTCTTTAGAATTTCTGGGGAAAAAAAAGTATTTTATGCTCTATGGTTGAGTATATGCTAAAAGAAAAGAAACACCCATGAAGACAGGATCATGATTTAATGCCACATTTTTCTTCATAAAGTATCTATTCTAGATGAAGATCTCAAATGACTAACATGAGGTCAACTACCTTCAAAAATCAGTGATTACTCATCACCCCTGTGGCATTTCTGGAATATCTACCAGCTTAAAAAACATTTGGTTTAAAACTGCTCTTTTTACACTAATGGACAATATGATAACTATGAAATCGGAAGAACATATAATTTTTGAGGATGGTCACATAATAAGTCAAATGAAAGTACACGATGAAGACAGCTAAGAACGAGAGTTCCACAAAGGCATCCTCCCTCTTATCATATCAAGCCCCGGCTGTTCTGCCTCCCTGACCGAGCTCCCCATCCTCTCAGCCACTCTCTGAAACACATGAAGCACCTCCTGGTACAGAAGGCAGTTCTACTGTTTCTTAATGTAACGGCACACTAAATTTTGCCTCTATGCCTTTATTCGGGAGTTTCTACCAACACAAAAGGTCTTGCCCTTTCCCTCCTGCTAACCCAAATCCAGGCTACAGATCAAGTCCTAATTCTTCAATGATGCTTCCCCAACAATTTATAGGCTCCACTGATGTGTCTTGCATTCCAGCATCAAATAGTTACCACCTTCATACACAGTCTTATTTCATCTTGTCAACTACACTATACAGTATCTGGAAATAATATCTGCATTTTAAAGTTTTTCTGCATTATCCACATGGCCTAGTTCATTGTTGGGCAGATACCCAAATATTCATTGTAGTTGGTCTAATATTCTATTGTTAAATGTTTAGAATATTTAGGGGAAATTAATTTTTTGGTGTTATAATGTTATGAGATGCACTACTAGTAATTTAAATTCCACACTTCTAAATGATTGAAACAAAGGAAAACAAAACAAAATTATATTCTAATATATTGTCTTGGAAAAAAATGAGTACCAGGAACTGAATACTTAGTATTTCTTAAGTGAATATCATGTAGAAGAGGATTGAAAAATGTCACTCTAAACTACCTACTAACTACCATAATTAGATGAACAAATATCACAAGTCCCACCAATGTGCAAACTACTGCATTAGGTGCTATCATGGGGGTGGTGGTTTAGTTGTTAAGTCATGTCTGATCTTTGCAACCCCATGGATGGGGGACCGCCAGGCTCCTCTGTCCATAGGATTCTCCAGGCAAGAATACTGGAGTGGGTTGCCATTTCCTTCTCCAGGGGATCTTCCTAACCCAGGGATTGAACCTGGTCTCCTGCACTGCAGGCAGATTCTTTAACAACTGAGCTACAGACCCCATGTGCTATCACACTCATGGGTAAATTAACTTGACTGTACCAAAAGCCACACACCATATTCTCTTAACCTACCTACCTGTCTTGAAATTCAAATGCTGTAGTCACAAAGAGAATAGAACCAAAGAATTTTGATGGATCTCTGAAAATTTATCTATCAACCTTGCTAAAAACAAGAGAACAAATGTCTTGCTGGTGATAGCACATTATTACAGTAATACTGTGCCATGCCATATCACAAAGGCCAAGACAAGGGATAAAATAAATTTTGTGAGTTATGTAACAGAGTGAAGGACTATTTTATTCTACTTGATTCTCTTCAGAATCAAGAGAAAACAAACTCTTTCAACAGTCATATATAAAGCCCAAATCAAACTTTGAAAAACTATTAATGATTCCTTTAAATATAGAAGTCACTTGATCTAAAAAGTATCATATGAGACCTTAAAAGCCAAAAGTTCTGAAACCTTCAAGGGTAGCAGTACAAAATTAGAAATATTCTGGCGTCACTTACAGGAATCTAATATTTACCCCAGAAACAAAAACATGACAGAGCAAAAGGAAAAAAAATCTCTCCTTGAACAATTTTTCACAGAAAGTAAAATTATGCACATATGATATGTCTGTGAAAATTAAGAGTTCCCAAATATTATGTCCTTTATTATATAAGCAGAGTTTTGATGTGAGTGTGTGTCTATCAGTCAAAATAAATTGTGAATAGGAGTTAAGAGGGTGGCTTTATCCCTCATGCTCTCACTAATTATCATCTCTAAAAATTTTTTTTGAACCAGTTTACTTTTAGAATGTATAGTCAGAATTTTTGGTGTTGGACATTATGGCACCATAATTTCAGAGCCCATTTCTTTTTGCATTCAAAAAAGACTTACATGCCATAAGAAAGTATGGTAACTATGCTATTAAGTAAAATGCTTCCGAGCAATAACCAGGTATAATACTCCACCATCCTTATAAAGCTCAATATTACAAGGCATCCATCCAATTAAATTTTTTTTAGATTATGATAAAGAGTGTTTCCCATTGAAATTTTCAAGACTAATGATAAATATTTTCTGTTATCCAAAAGTACCCTCCCTACCCACCCAACAACCTGTAGGCAAGAGTTATTCACAAATTCTCAAAGGCTATAAATGGACCTACCTGCTATAGGGATCCCTCCCAGACCTGTGTTGTGCTGTGGCGGGAGATTCAAGTCCAAGAAATTACTATTTGAGGTGGGGTTTGCTGTGTGGTTCAAGTGCATGATGCTATTGCGTGGAAAGGCCATCCAAGGATAGCGGGCTGCCTGGCCTGGAAAATTGAATGAATTATAAACCGCTCGGTGCTGCTGAAATTGAGGGAACCTCTGTGGCAAGACGGAAAAGGTACTATTCAGAGAGTTGGCATTTGTAGGTGCAGCAGGATGCAGGAATCCAGAGCCTGGACCTTTGGCGGTTGTAGTGTGTGACGAGGAGTTCTGAAGAGATGTGGGCGAAAGGGAAGGCTGGTCTTGGACTGACAGTTCCTTTTCAATCAAGTCTGCTAAGGCTTTTCGAGTGACATCAAAGGGATCAAAACCCAAGTCATCCTCTGGTTGTTTAGAAGAACCAAAGCCAAATGCTGCTTGCCAGTCTGTAGAGGATGATACTGGGATTGTTTCTGATGGGAAGAAAAACAGTGATGAATTTAAAACATATATCTCACTTCATACTGTAACACAAAGGCAAATAAATACATGCAAAATCTGTTATGATCTATTAGAACATTAAGACTGTAAAATTATAATTGGCCTCAGATACTTTAAACAATGATTTCATTTTTAAGTTACTAACTTCAAAAACTGAATGATACAGACTGATTTTGCTCATCAAGGAAAACAACGTACTACTTGAAACCCAAATCATACTCTCAATTATTCATCATCAAAACCCAGAATAAGTTGTTTAAATAAAATAAAGTAATACATATGGTCAGAGAATTCAATTAAAGTTTATTTTTAAAATGTATTTCTCAAAGAAGCTATCCTTCACATTAATGAGAACAACTGAATGAAACTGGAAATGGTTCAAAATGCCAAAATATAACTTTCTATATTAACTAACATACTTTTTTTATCAGCTGGGAAAACACTTTTTAAAATATAACTATATAAATACAAATCTAATTAAAAACTGTAAGCCCTTACTATTAATACTTCCTAGAGGAATAAGTATTTGAATATTGAAAAAATGATCTAACCCTTCATTTCTGGAGAAATCTGTTAACACAGTAACTTCTAGATCACACAACTCTTACCCAAACCATCTAATTTCTTGCAATTTAAATGTTTACATTTTTAGGAAAAAAGAAGACAAAAACAGCATAACAGCACACCCAGTGAAGGTCTGATTTTAGTCTGAGGATAATTACTAACACACGCAGTGTTGTTATGTACCTGATGTGAAGAGGCTCTGTGGCTCTGGTGCTGTAGGCCAGTCACTGGAAGTCTGTGGGGAGCTGGGGAAAGGAGGAAGCCCACTTGGGATAGGGTTGGGATGGCGAAAATTATCTGAGAATAACGACTGTGACTCAGTTACTGCTCCTTCAAAAGGAGACCGTGCACTGTGATTGGATGAACTGATGGGGATGACTGGATTGGATTTTGATAAACCAGGAGGTGGTGAAGGTGTATCACTGTTAGATATCTAAATAAAATAGGAAAAGAAAAGAATAATCAACATAAACTTATACTATATACAATAATAAGCCATAATTTAAAGGGCTTGCAATGAAAGGTACTAGAATAGTGATCTTCAAAAATGGGATACTTAAGAGACTTTTTTTAGGACTGTATGAATTTTCAAAAAAATCCATCAACTTTGGACTTTCCTGACAGTCCAGTGGTTAAGATTCCACACTTCCACTGTAAGGAGCATGCAGTTTGATCCCTGGTAGGGGAACTAGAATCCCACATGCCACACAGTGCAGCCAAAAAAACATCAACTTACATATGTACTCTTTTATATAACAAAACTGACCCTCCTGAAAAGACACGGCCAGTATCCTCTCCTTTTACAACCTAATTTCTCTCACTATTTCTTACTCTCTGGGATCTTACCAAAGTATTTTGCCCAAGAGTGAAAACTTTCTGGAAGCCAAACACAACTTTATTAGAAATATTCAGATTAGTAATGACAGAGTGTCTGACTCTTAAGGACTACATTTTCTTTGCCAAACTAAGTGATTCCCAATACTTTGGTTTTAAACAAGACAAAAATATCTAATCAAGTTGTTTCCAAACACATCATTAAAACTAATTTTTATAATAAATCTTAATATGATTCTTAGGTATTTAAAATTCAAGAGTTTGAAAATTTGAGTGATATGGACATAAAACTCTTTCTTCCATTTACTTATATATATGAACAAGATATCTCAGCACTTTTATTTAGAAAAACGAAAACACGATTAGATGGCTGCTGAAACACCTCCTTGTGCCAAAGGGTAACATTCATCCATGGATACAAGAAAACTAATTTTAAAAAGCCCTATCCACTTCATCAAGAAGCAAATTTCCAATATAATTTTAGCTTTTATGTTAAATGATTAATTTTTTTAATAAAAAAAATCAGGTCAAGGAGGATGTACAATTTCCGATTGTTAAAGACGAGCTTGTGTAAATGGATGCTGCTGCTAAGTCGCTTCAGTCGTGTCTGACTCTGTGCGACGCCATAGACGGCAGCCCACTAGGCTCCCCCATCCCTGGGATTCTCCAGGCAAGAATACTGGAGTGGGTTGCCATTTCCTTCTCCAATGTATGAAAGTGAAAAGTGAAAGTGAAGTCACTCAGTTGTGTCCGACTCTTAGTGACCCTATGGACTGTAGCCTACCAGGCTCCTCCGTCCATGGGATTTTCCAGGCAAGAGTACTGGGGTGGGATGCCACTGCCTTCCCTGTCTCAACTCTCTAGGTCCAGACAGATACAGCTTTCAAAAAAATCAAAAAGGGCATAGCAGTTTTCTGCATATTTTTCTTAAGACACAGCTCGTAATTTCACAGATGCTTCACACTGCTGCAGCAAAACTGGAGAGGGCCAGGAAAAGGCCGCGAATTGCTGTAAGAATCTGATAAAAACTATAGAGTATCTCTCCAACCCTGAGACAACTGCCTACGAAGGACCCACCAACCTCTTATGGGTTGAGCCCTTTGGGTGCAAGGGTCTGGCTATGAATTTCCTTTCAACTGCATTTTGCCCAGATTTTCAAAGAGCAGAAGAGGCAATACTATGGCTTTAAGTCTGTTTAGCACAAAGCTCCAGTGGATGAGGGAGTAACAAAACATTCTGATACTTAAAATCTCTTGAACAGTAATTAAAAACCAATATAGCCTATTTATTTAAAAATACAAAAACTTATAATAAGCTGGAAATTACATCCTTTGTGGCTATTTTTAACTTATTATGAAAAAATATTTAATGTTAACTTAAAATATACAAGGGGACATGCAGATTTTTAAATTCTTTCATGGAACTTATGAACAAAAAGTTTAGAAAAGTAGTGTAATTTAGATTTCGCATTGTGGGAAACTGCATATTCTTTACAGAAGAGATTAGAACACTTTTTTTTTTTTTTAAGTAAGAGGGTATACAGAAAGAAGGAAGGTGTAGTGAAAAGCTAGCAACTAGACAATATGATACAAAGCATGCTCTACAGATTAGGACCTCATTCAGTATCATACTGGATACAACTTTGAAGTTAACTATTTGATTTAACCATTTCAAAGCCCAAAGTCATTTGAGGAATGAGGGAAACTTGGGGGAAAGGTCATTGAAAGAAACAGAAAATTAAAGTCAGTTTGGAACTAGCAGATACAAACTTATATATAAGGTGGATTAAAAGATCCTACTGCATTTCAGAGAGAATTATATTCAATATCCTAAAACATAATGGAAAAAATATGAGACAGAATATATGTATAACTGAGTCACTTTGTTGTACAGAAGAAATTAACACAACGTTGTAAATCAACTCAATAAGATTAAAAAAAAAAAAAAGTTAAAGTTGACAACAAGGGACAGGGGAGCATAGGACAGAGAAACAACTCAAAATCAAGAATGCAGAAGGCATGTTAGTCTGGGACCATTTCATGTAAGGTCAAAAAGACCAAGAATATCAGGGATTCTAAGGACACGGACGTATTGGTACATAGCAGAGTAACATATTTTATTTTCTCGGGCTCCAAAATCACTACATATGGTGACTGCAGCCATGAAATTAAAATTTTCCTTGGAAGAAATGCTATGACAAACCTACACAGTGTATGAAAAAGCAGAGACATTACACGGCTGCCAAGGGTCCAAACAGTCAAAGCTATGGTTTTTCCAGCAGTCATGTACAGATGTGAGAGTTAGACCATAAAAAAGGCTGAACACTAAAGTACTGATGCTTTCAAACTGTGGTGCTTGAGAAGACTCTGGAGAGTCCCTTAGACTTCAAGGAGCTCAAACCAGTCAATCCTAAAGGAAATTAACCCTAAATATATATTCACTGGAAGGACTGAAGCTGAAGCTCCAATATGTGAAGAGCCGACTCACTGGAAAAGACCCTGATGCTGGCAAAGATTGAGGGCACGAGGAGAAGGGGACAAGAGAGGATGAGATGGCTGGATGGCATCACTGACTCAAAGGACATGAGTTTGAGCATACTCCAGGACGAAGAAGCCTAGTGTGCTGTATGTAGTCCATGGGGTTGCAGAGAGTCGGACATGACTTAGGGACTTGAACAATGAACAGCAACTGTAACATATGGTCACAATGATACTTCTGCATCATTAAGAAAGAGTTACATTATGCTCTATTCTGTGGAGAAAAAGACGGCTAATTTATTATACATTTAACAAAGATGTTCACTAAAAGTGTTTTTAAATTGTTTAAATATTTAAAGTATTTTTCACTATCTAGAAAATTCACTTGCATAGAAGGTCTTATTTCAGCAGATGGCAGCTAAATAAGGGAATACAGTATCACAATCTTACCTGCTGAGAATTATCACCATTCCCTATGCTGAGAGAATCAGAAGGTTTGTCAATAGGGCTGTAAAAAAATAAAAATCAGAGTAAATTTATTCTTCTACAACCAAAGCCTGAAAAATAGACATTTTTTCATCTTAACATTTATTGAAGCACTCCGATGCAAAATATTAGGTTAGTTGTTGGGGACACAAAATGTAACATAAAATCTCTATCCTTGAGCGACTTACAGTCTAATATGAGACTCCAAAAACGATGAGTGAAACAACAGTTTGGGGGGTGGGGAGGAAGTATACTAATTCATTATTTAGTTTATGCCCATGATAAACACATTCCCCATTCAAACTCTGAAAAAATTCTATTTTTCTAGGTGCTTAACAGAGGGCATAAAAGTTACTGAAATGTCATCTACAGGTTCTTAAAATCAATACATTTTTAATACTTTGATAGCCTAATCATAACCTTAAGAGAAGGCATATGTAAGTGCATACATATATACACATAAACACATACACACCACACATGACAAACAGAAAGAAACTTTTGTGCCTCAAACAAAAGTAGTAAAACTTGATTTCCGTAAGAGAAAATGCAGTATCATAGTAAAGTAACACAGATTTGCTAACTCCACATCCATTTTAACTCATCTGACTTAAAACAAAAATCTTTACAAACATTACAACATTGATCAAACAAGCAACTTCTATAACAAACTTTAATCCAGCACATGAACAAAAGTTTTGGCACTCATATAACTAATACTTACTTCTGATATAATACTATAGTCAAAAAACTTAAGATTCCAAATAACTGAAAATTATTTTATTGCCTGGAAACATATAAAGTCACCTTACAAACCAACAACTTACTGGAAACATATTTGATTGCTTTGGAATAATTTCATAAGAACTAGTACCCAATCTGAATACCAAGTGCATCTTCTACAGAAACACTGCCAGATGCTCTTAAATCTGACTGATAAGTCTGAAATTTACTTGAAGAACACCTTTACTTATTATTCACAGTATATCAATAAATGAATTCATATTATTGTCAACAGGGTGAACGCCAATAATTTTAAGATATAGTTCTGGTCCCACCAAATTTAGAGGTAGTTGGGTAACAAGAGAGGTGCATAACAAATATCAGTCAGTGTCAACTAAATGAACTGTTTAAACACTAAGTGCCATAAATCTTTAGAAGAAAGAGAAGTCACTCCAAGAGGGGCAACTGGGAAAAGTTTCCTAGGGAAGTTCAAATTTAACTAGGCCCTTAAAAAATATTTACACGTTAGAAGGAAGAGAAGTGGGGGCGGGGGTGGCAGACACCATTAAAGGCAGGATTAGCAAGGATTTCAAGAATCAAAAGGTTGTAGAAAAGGTTGAGAGAAAGGTAATTAGTTTAGCTAACATACAGGATGATTTTAACAATGGTAGGTAAGAAGAGAAAGACATCAGAGGCCACAGGAAATTTTTTTGAGCACAGAAATAATACAAATAAAGCAACGTTTTAGGAAGATTAATACACTTCAGTGGTATTAAATACACCTTGTTGTACAACTATCACCAACATCCATTCCCATAACTTTGACTTTTATAAAAATGAAATTCTATACCCACTGAACAACAATTCTCTATTTTTCCAATTTCCAGTATCTAAGTATCTACTATGTACTTTGTTTTGATGACTCTGACTACTCTAAATGCCTTGTGTATAAAGTGTAATCACAGAGTATTTATCTTTTTGTGACTAGCTTATTTCATAAACAATAATGTTCTCAAAGTTCATCATGTTGTAATATACAGCAGAATTTCCTTCCTTTTTTAGGCCAAATACTATTACATTGTATATATGTACCATATTTTGTTTGTCCATTCGTCCATCCATGGACACTGAAATTGCTTCTACATTCAAGCTACTGTGGGTAATGCTGCTATGACACAGTGCACAAATACTGCTTCAATATACAGCTTTCAATTCTCTTACATTTATATATAGAAGTGGAATTGGTGGATCATATGGTAATTTTATTTTGAAATTTTTTGAGGAATTGCCATACTTTCTTCCACAAAGGCTGTACCATTTTAAATTCTCACCAACAGTATACAAGGGCTCCAATATCCCCACATTTCTTCAAACACTTGTTTTCTGTTTTTTTGATGGTGGCTATAGTGAGTGTGAGGAGAATGGGTATGTGGAGGTATCTCACTGTAATTTTCAGTTGTACATTCATAATGATTAGTGATGTTCATCTTTTCATATGCTTAATGGCCATTCACAAATCTTCTTTGGGAAAATGTCTATTCAAGTCCTTTGCCCATATTTGAATTTGATATTTTTTGCTGTTCAGTTTTAGGAGTTCTCTACATATTTTGGTTAATATTCCTTAAAAGATTTATAATTTGCAAATATTTTCTTCCCATTCTGTGACTTGTGGATAGTGTCTTTTGATTCATAATGTTTTTAACTTTTCATGAAGTCCAATTTATCTATTTTTTCTTTTGTTACCTGTGTTTTTGGTGTTATATCCAGGAAATCACTGCCAAATTCAATGTCATCAGGTTTATCCTACATTTTCTCTTAAGGTTTTTTTGGGGGCAAGAGGGTGTTTAAGGTCTTAAATTTAGGTGCTAGATCCATTTTGAATTGATCTTTGAATATGGTGTTAGGCAGGCAACCAACTTTATCCTTTTGCATGTGAATACCCAGTTTTCCCAGAACCATTTGTTGAAAAGATTGTCCTATCCTCAGTAGTCTGGTCTTAGTGACCTTGTCAAAAATCATTTGGCTATATATGAGTTAATATTTATGAGCTATTTCACTGGTCTGTAGACTATCTTTATGTCGATATCATACTATTTTGATTAATGCAGCTTTCTATAAGTTTTGCAATCAGGGAGTATGGGTCCTCCAGTTTTTTCTCCTTATTCAAGATTATATTGGCTAGTTGTCCCTTGAGATTCTGTATGAATTTAGGATGGATTTTTCATCTGTTAAAAACTCTGGGATTTTTGACAGGACTGCAATCTGTAGACAGCTTTGGGTAGAACTGACATTTTAGTATGAAGCATCCCAAGCCATAAACATTGGTCTTTTCATTTATTTATGTGTCTTTTAAAATTTCTTTCAGCAATGTTTCGTGTGCTAAGTCACTTCAGCCATGTATTTTATTCTTTTATCTTATTGTGAATGAACTCACTTTTGTAATTTCATTTCAGATAGTTCACTGTTCATGTAAAGAAATGCAAATGACTTCTGTATGTTAACTTCATATACTGCTACACTGCTGAATTCATTTATCAGTTTTAACAGGTGTGTTATGTGTGTCTCTGTGTGTAATCATTAGGATTTTCTACATATAAAGCCATACCATCTGCAAAGAGACAACTTTACATATTCTTTCCCAATTTAAATGCCTCTACTTTTTCTTGGCTAATTGCTATGGCTAGAAAATGCAACACTGTGCTGAAGAGAAGTAGTGGAAGCAGGCGTCCCATTCTTGCCTTGTTCCTCGTCTCAGAAAAGCTTTCAATCTTGCCACCATAGAGTATGATGTTCATTTTGGTTTTTCATATATGGCTCTTATTATGCCAAAGGGGCTTCCTATTGCTAGGCTGTTAACTGTTTTTGTCACAGGAGTGTTTGTGTCTGATGCTCCTTCTGCATCAACTGAGAGGATCATATGGCTTTTAACCTACATTCTGTTGATATGGCATATTGTACTGTTCAAGTTTCATATATTAGACCATCCTTGCATTCCAGGAATAAATCACACTTGGTCTTGGTATTTAATCTTTTCAATGTGCTGAACTCTGTGAGTATTCTGTTAAAGATACGTGCATCAATGTTCATTAGGAGTTTGAAGTTTTCTTACAGTGCCTTTGGCTTTGGTTATCAGGGTAATGTTGGTCTCATAGAATTAATTAGGAATCATTCTCTTCAATTTTGGGGAAAAACTTGAAAAAGACTGCTATTAGTTCTCCCTTAAATACCTGGCAGAATTCAACAATCGAGCCATTAGGTCCAGAACTTTTCTTTGGTGGGAAGTTTTTAATTACTAATTCAATATGCTAACTGGTTATACATCTATTCATGCTTTCTATATCTTTGTAACACAGTCATGTTAGGTTTTGTGTTTCTTGGAATCATTTCATCTAGGTTATTCAATTTGTTGGTGTACAACTGTCTACAGTACTTTCATATTTATTTCTGGAGAATTTATAGCAATGTTCCCACTTCATTTTCTTATGTTAGTAATTTGAGACATTCTTTTTTTCTCAGTTCACCTAGCTAAAGTTTTGTCAGTTTTGTTGATATTTTTGAAGAGCCAACTTTTGGTTTCCTCAATTTTCTCCATTGTTTTTCTATACTCTATTTCACTTATCTCTGCTCTAATCTTTCTTATTTTCTTCCTTCTCCTAGCTTTGGGCTTATTCGTTCACTTTTCAGCTCCTTAAACTGTGAGGTCAGATTGTTGACTTGGGATCTTTTTTATTTTTTAATATAATATAGCACTTAGAGCTATAAATTTCCCCCTTAGCACGACTTTTGCTCCTTCGCAGAAGTTTCAGTATGCTGTGTTTTCATTTTCATTCATCTAAGTATTTTCTAATTTCCTTGTGATCTTTTTGAACCCATTAGTTGTTCAAGTGTTAATTTCCACACTTATGAATTTTCTAGGTTTTCTTTGTTAATGATTTCTAACTTTATGCCACTGTGGTCAGAAAAGATACTTCGTATATTCATCTTTTTAAATCTACTGGGACTTGATTTGTGGGCGAATATATGGTCTATCTTGGAAAATGTCCCATGTACATTTGAGAAGAATGTGTATACTATTGTTGAACAACACCACAAACATATACAGAATACTGTACCTAGTGTTCTGTATATGTTTATGTTGTTTAAATCCTCTCCTTATCTTTTGTCTGGTTGTTTTATCCATTATTATGGGTGGGGTACTGAAGTCTCTAGCTAGGATTGCAGAACTGTTTCTCCCTTCAATTCTGTCAGGTTTTGCTTCATATAGTTTGGTCATTAACTGTGTAAATGTTTATCACTGTTCTATCTTCTTGCTGTACTGAAGCTTTAATATATAATGTCCTTTTTGTCTCATTCATCTTTTTTATTTAAAGTCTATTTTGTCTGATATTAGAAGTAGTTTTTGTTTAGTTGCTAGTGGTGTCTGACTCTTTTGTGACTCCATGGACTGTAGCCTGCCAGGTTTCTCTGTCCATGGGATATTAGTAGAGCCACCTTTAATCTTTTTTGATTTCTATTTGCATGGAATATCTTTTCCCATTCTTTCAGTTTCAGCCTGTTTGTGACTTTGGGTCAAAAGTGAGCCTCTCATAGACAGCATATAGCTGGACTATGTATTTTTATCCGTTTTGCCAATCTCTTTTGAATGGAGAACTGAACTCATTTACATAACTGACAGTAAGAAGTTATTTATGTCATCATGCCATTTGTTTTCTATATGTCTTATAGCCTCCCCACCTCGTTTATTGCATTATTATCTTATGTTTAGCTTATTTTTCTGTAGTGAAATGTTTCTTACTTCCTTTTGTGTATATTCTAGAGTTCTTTGTTGCTATCATGGGAATTATATTTAATATCCTAAAGTCACAACAGTCTACCTTAAACTTACACTAACTTAACTTTAACAATATACCAAGACTCATAGCTCCTTCCCTAGCTCTTTTAGTTACTGATGTCACAAAAGTGTATCTTCATACATTGTGTGCCCCCAATAATTCTCCTGAATGCAGTTTCTTAAATTACGTAGAAAACAAGATTTGAAGTCACAAAGCAGGGTAATATTAGCTTTTATACTAAGGTACTGGACCTTAAACATACTGCTCTTAAGGTCTACAGGAAGAAAAAAGCATAGTTACAAACCATTGTTATAACACTAGGTTTACTTTTATTGAGATCTTTATTTCTCCATACAGCTCTGGGGTACTGCTTAATGTCTTTTTATTTCATCTTGCAAGACTCCTTGAGTTTTTCTTGCAGGGCAGGTTTAGAGGTCCTGAATTCCCTTAGCTTCTGTTTATTTGGCAATATCTTAGTGTCTCCCTCACTCTTTGAGAAGAGTTTTTCTAGACAGAAGATTCTTGGTTGGTGTATATATATATATATTTTCTTTATAGCACTTTGAATCTATCAGCGCAGTGCCTTCTGGCCTCCCAAGTTTCTAATAAGCAATCTGCTGATTAAGATTCCCTTCTATGTGATGATTTGCTTCTCCTGCTGCTTGCAAGATTCTCTCTTTTGTCCTTTGCCCTCTCTGATTATACTGTCTCAAGTATCTCACTGTGGGTCTCTGAATTCACCTTAATTAGAATTTGTTAAGCTTCTTGGATGCTATACTCAGCAGACTTGGGAAGTTTTCAGTCGTTATCTCTTCAAATATTCTCTCTGCATCTTTCTCTCTTCTCCTCTGAACTCCAATAATGCACCTCTGGTCCCCTGGAATCCTATAAGTCCTTTAGGCTGTTCACCTTTCCTCAATCTTTGTGTGTTCCTCAGACTAGATAATTTCCATCACCCTATCTTGAAGTTTGCTGATTCTTTCTTCTGTCTTCTCAAATCTGTCTTTGAATCCTCTAGAGTATTTTTTGTTTCAATTATTGTACTTTTCAGCTCCAGAATTTTTTTTTTAGTTTCTTTTAAACTTTTCTACCTTTTATTGATGCTTCCATTTTTCTTCCCGCATCACTTTTCTTTCTCCACATCTTTCCTTGATTCTTTAAGAATCTGTAAGAGTTACTTTAAAGACTGTCCAGTATATCTGCCATTTAGGTCTTTTCCAAAGACAGTTTCTGTTGATTTATTATTTTCTTTTGAATGGATCATTCTTTTCTGTTTCTTTGTATGCCTTCTGATTTTTTTGTTTAACACTGTTCATTTGAATCTATCTAGTAACATGGTACCTCTGGAAATCAGAGTCTCCCCTTTCCCCAGTGTTTGCTCTTTTTGTTACCAGTTGCTGTGTTCGTTTTTTTTTTAATTGTTGCAGGCTATCTCTTGTACTGAGAATTAGTCTTAGCTGTAAAGTTAAGGTCTTCTCAGGTCTTTTTTGAGCCTTCCCTGGACTTGCAGAGTAACTTTCTAATTTTTTCCTTATATGTAGCTGTTTTTGAATGTCCTAGTCTTTAATGCCCAGGTCCCAAAAGGAGAAAAAGCAAAAATTAACGGGGTATGGCAAGTGGGTGTCAGTCCATCAAATTCTCTGGAAATCACTTCAGTCAGAGTAACTATGAGAGGAGTTACAACAATGCTTGCCTGCCTCTCTGTCTGCACCTGTAATCAGAAGCCATGATCAGCAATCAGAGCAGAGATCCTCGGTATCTGAGGACATGGTCCACTTTGTCCATCCTGTCTTCCACCAGCTATAGGTAAGCTGCTCTAGGAACATGTACACAGCACCTGTCATGTGGCTGGGGATGGGGATGGGAGGCTACTGTGCTGAGAGTGGAAGTTGACCAAAATTAACTTCCAAGTCTTTCCCTGAAAGTTGCAAGACTTCAAAAGACCTCAAGAGTTCAAGAAGAGTTTCATTAGACAGATTCTGCAAGTGCAATTGTTGTCCAGGTAGACAGGTTGGTTCCTGGTGCTATCTACTCTGTCACCTTTCCCACATTTGCACTGTTCTTGAAATAGGGAATAAGGGCTTAAAAACGAGAGGAAGGAGTAGTCATAGAAACAGAAAGATGAGAGCAAGATATCACAAAAGAAAATTTCAGTGTCTTCATCTTTGACACTGAAATTGAGGTTCACCTCCTCAATTATCACCATTAGAAAGCACTAAATAATAATTTTCAACTTAGATGAGGTCAATCTTGCTAATGTAAAGGGTAATATATGAAAATATTATAGCATTCAGAATTAAACCTTGAGACTGTTTCTGTATTACAACTAATTAGAATAATTTATAGCATCTTTTCCACTATACCAACTGCAGTTTCATAAACACTGATTCACGAATACTTAACACTTCATCTGGGAAGGTCTTATCAGAGATCTCTAGATCAAAATCTTTATATCAGTGTCATCAATTCAAAGACAGCTACTGAAAAATCAGGATCAGGACAAGATTTAGTAAGCTTAAGTCCCATTCAATTTTAGTATATTCTTCAATTTAATTTAAGAATAATTAACAAATTCAAGGAATAATAGATGACAACTTTAGGAATAAGGATATAACTAGAAAGTTTTTTGTTATGTGGGTTGTAAAAAAAAAGTTTTTTGTTATGTAAAAAACATGGGTCAATTATAATTAAACCTGCCATAGTAAGTTCAACTATCAGTGTCAAAATGGAAAATAAAGATGGGGGAGTCCTCGCAAATGAATGTATAAACTCAATAGAAAGAAAAAGTACATTTCCCAAGTCTAACTGCAATAAATGTACACTTCTTGCACTCTGATGGCTGAACAGAAAACATGTATCTCAGAATTACCACTAACCAGTCAAAGTTCTCACAACTCCCCTGGGATCAGGTGTCCAAATTCCTTCTTCATTAAGCTCTGTCATACTAATAAAATTTTTCAACATACATCCACCCATTATCATGCCAAGAAAGTTAAGAAAGGAAACCAAATATAAATATCACATTTACTAATGAAGATAGAGACCTATTTCTTAGGGTTCCATGGGAATGACTCTAGAACAGGCTCCAGCTCTAGGTCAGGTCCTGGGTTTGGTTCTGGCTTTCTTTGTGATATCATGCCTAGAGTACACTCTACTGCTGGTCCCAGATCAGCCCTGCTCAAGCAGTGACTCTAACTTCAGGCTTAGCTCTGGCCCCTTGTGCCAGTCTGGGCTCCCCCTTCTAATGATTCTAGTTCTGGCTCTAGTGGTTGTTTTAGCTCATCCACTTGTCTCTTAGAGACCACAATGAGCCTATGTTTCAGGTATTTCCTGAAAATTAACTTCCTCCGATAATAGCACCTAAAGCCTCATCCCTCGGGCTTCAGGAGTGCAGAAGTACAGCAGGTTCTCAGGTAAGTTCTCCTCAAAGAGGTTGTTAGTAGTTGATGACTTCAACTAGCAAGAATGACGGGAGTATGTTCCTGTTGCACTTCATCATCATTCAACCAGGAGCAGATAATGCCCCCTTCCAATGATTCACTGAAGTGCAGCAGAAAGGTGCCAGAGATGGTCTTCAGAAGCTGGCATCCCTGGCAGTGCTGGAAAAGAACTGCTGATTCTAGGGGTCTGAACTGACCAGACTGAACCAAAGAATCAAGGATCAGGCAATAAAGAGTAGGTTCACATTAGAAATCATCATCAAAGAGAGGGTGTCTGTTTTCAGCTTCTGCTTCAGATCCTGGTAGTTGTATCCCACCATGAAGTTGATAATGTGCACTTCCTGTTGCACCCAGCAGTCCCCTACTGTTGCCCTTTCCAGAACCACCTGAACACTGCTCCGGAGTCAGGGAACCAAAGACCCAAATTAAAATCTGACTCTGCTTCTTCTTGGGGCACAAAGTTTTCTGGTTTGAAGTCAGAAGGTTGAACTTCTATAAACTTTGTACAGCTGGTCATCAACATCCATGGGTTCCACCCATTCAGATTCAAGAATATTCAGAGGAGAAAAATTCCAGACAAGTTCCAAAAAGCAAATTTGGATTTCCCTTGTGCCAGCAACTATTCACCTAGCATTTACAATGCATTAGGTATCATAAGTAATCTAGAGATGATTTAAAGTATACACAAGGATGTGTGTAGGTTATGTGCAAATACCACACCATTTTATATAAGGGACTTGAGCCTTCGAGGATTTTGGCATCCTAAGGAACCAATCCCTATGAATACCAAGGGATGACTATAATTGAGGAAGATTACAGTCAGTGGAGACTTCCACAGTCAGTGGAGACTTCCGCAGTCAGTGACCCACACTGGAATCTCTTCAGCAGCCTTGTTTGAACAGTAAACTTCCTCCCAGCCTTGAGGATGAGGGGCCAATGGGGAGTTCAGGAATCGCACATCTGGGTTTCTACCAAAAAGGCTTTGTGGAACAGACATAAAAGCAACTCTCTGTATGGGACCTTTCACAGGTCTGCCCCTTGGGGTCAGAGGGTCGTCCTGATATATAACTGAGCAACTCAATTCCATCAGTTTCTTTAGGTGAAACAACAGCTTAGCTGTGAACATTTCTCCAGCCGATGCAGCCAATGGTCCACGGGTACTGCACTGCAGGCGTTGTGCTGCTGGATATTCCATGCCTCCAACTTCAACAGCAATACTTTAATTAGAGTAATTGGCTCAGTAGTCCTTTGGAGGCATCCAACACCTCCTTACTCCTTTAGACCAGTTCACTGAGAATTTCCTGAAAAAGCTGCTGCTGTCTGGTCTGACAGGGGTCCAAAAAGGGTATCCTCACTGGGTCTGGCTCTTATATTGGAGGCAAAAGACATCCTGCTGGCATTTCAGTTGGCTGATGGATTTTACCAGTTTCTCCATCAAGCCCTTAATTCCAGGGTCCAGGATTCAATCTTATGCTGCTGGCTTTCCACAGGTTCTTTGAGGTCTTCCTCTCCTTGCTTCGATTGAGCCCTTTGAGCCTGGAGCAGAATTAAAGAGATCAAAGATCATCTCAGCCTATTAGGTATGGCCCCAAGAAAGGCCAGAATGTCTCAACAGAATTTTTGCAAGTTGGGCTGTAGTAATAAACATGCAAGGTCCTGGCTGCAGTGGCTACACTCATAGTTAGTTGGTTTAAGAAGTGGAAGAACAGCATGTTAGCCTTGGAACCATCATTGTCCAGTAACAATATGAAGAGAGAAATCAAGACACCTGAATCACACAGTTGACTGATAAGCACTGGTTTCAAGTGGGATTAGGAAATTAATAGGTAGTTAGGTTTCATAAAAAGTGAAACCTAAGAAAGTGAAGAGGAACTGAAAAGCTTCTTGATAAAAGTGAAAGAGAGTGAAAAAGCTGATTTAAAACTCAACATTCAAAAGACAAAGATCATGGCATCCAGTCCCATCATTTCACGGCAAATAGATGGGGAAACAATGAAAACAGTGACAGGCTTTACTTTCTTGGGCTTCAAAATCACTGCAGATGACGACTGTAGCCATGAAATTAAAATACGCTTGCTCCTTCCTTGCAAGAAAAGCTATGACCAACCTAGACAGCATGTTAAAAACAACAGATATTACTCTGTTGACAAAGGTCCATCTAATCAAAGCTATGGTTTTTCCTGTAGTCAGGTGGGAGTTGGACTATAAAAAAAGCTGAGCGCCAAAGAATTGATGCTTTCGAACTGTGGTGTTGGAAAAGACTCTTGAGAGTCCCTTGGACTGCAAGGAGATCAAGGCAGTCAATCCTAAAGGAAATCACTCCTGAATATTCATTAGAAGAACTGATGCTGAAGCTGAAACTCCAATACTCTGGCTACCTGATGTGAAGAACTGACTCATTGGAAAAGACCCTGATTCTGGGAAAGATTGAAGGCAGGAGGAGAAGGGGATGACAGAAGATGAGATGGTTGGATGGCATCACCAACTCGATGGACATGAGTTTGAGCAAGCTCCAGGAGTTGGTAATGGGCAAGGAAGCCTGGTGTGCCACAGTCCACGGGGTCACAAAGACTGGAACATGACTGAGCAACTGAACTGAACTAAAGTTAGGTTTCATAACACAATCAAGGTATTATTTCTAGAAGGTAATGCTGTGTGTATAAATCCCTGTAGATAAAAATTTCTAAACATGCTTTCATACAGTCTCACTAAAATTTTTTTTAAATTCTAGTCCTAAATAGTTCTGAAATCTATGGTGAAATTACAGATTTCTCAGGAGTAAATATTTTCCAGTTAACCCAACAGTTGGAATCTGGTGCTATGGAGCTTTGCAAAATATAAACATTTATATTTATTTATTTATTTAAAGTGTAGAGTCTATATCTAGATTTCTGTCCTTGGAGATTCTGACTCAGTCCAAATTGAGATATTTGGTGTCTGATGATCACTGTTCTAGTGGAAAAGGAATACAGTGAAAAAGTATCAAGTCTCCTCAAAGTCTCTGAAATTATTAGGCTTTAGAGCTAGAAGGAATCATTAACATCAACTTTAAATACTGTTTTACAGTTAAAGAAACCAAATTCACAACTATTTACAAAGTGCCTCTCTCTGGATCTTCAGATACGCAGCCAACTTTGCTAGCTTCTAACTGGGTAATTTTTGAGTTTGATTTCCTTTAATTTCCTTGGTGGTGACACCAACCAAATTCCTAAAGATAGTCTCTTGGCTGCTTTCTAAAAATTATAACATAAAACAAGCAATTATGTAGTAGAAGAAACAAAAAATTATTTTCAAGGACTGGGAGTTGGATAAGAAAAATAGTGAGGTTTAGTTTCCTGGTTTATAATATTGAAAAGATAAAAATAGTCTTCAAGGTTGTACTAATTTTTGTTGCATTTTGAACATAAAGTAAAATTTAAGGCAAATGTCAGTATAATGGACATTTCCAAATTTCTGTTGTGTTACTATATACCCAAGTACATATTTATACTGCTCCTAAATATTCCCTTATTCGTTGAGAATAATTTCACTTTAATTTTTCATGCTCGCCAAAGTCTTAAATAACTGAGATAAACATTTGCTACTGCAAAGGACAAATTTAAGTTACAGACAGGAAGCTTGCTTTTAAAGAGTTTATTTTGATACAGGGGCTTCAAATACACATTGACACTAAAATTACTTTGCTAGTAAAATATGGCCACATCTTAAGTTACATGACACAATTAACATGGCAAGAAAAAAATGCCTTAGGAAACCTAGACTGATGGTAGTTGGCAAGTATGATTCTAACTGCAAGTTTCTCATAACTCCAGGACATACCAAATATGAAAGAAAATAAATGCTTTTATTACTGGTAAGCACAAAAAATTAATTATCCTTAATATTAAAACTGAAAGATGGACATCCACCATCCTAAAAACATCACAGACTATTGCAAGCTTTCAAAAACAAAAAGCAAAATATCCATCTATTCATTATAATTTTGTATTTCAGTAATAAAGTTTGATCTTAAAAAGATATTTGATGTGTCTTTTCTTCTAAGAAATAAAGGCACCAAAAACTTCGATCTCTAACCCATTCCTACCAATCCCCACCCTTCCCCTCCCTTCCTTGCGCTTATTACAACCACTCTCCAGAAAAAATACTGTGGCTCTCTAAACTTTTTGAAAATATTCTACTTCAGTGGAGCAAGATACCAGAGCTGACTGACTAGCTTTCCAGTATGTATATGCATATGTGCAGTAACTTTATATATCCAAATATATCATGGGACTAAGTAAGATTTCTTAAGAAAAATAAGGAAAGACTGAGAAATAAGTTCAGAAAAATCTCATAATTCATGAATTTTAATATAAATACCCAATTTTAGCAAACTTTACCACCTACTTAATTTAACAGTAAGCAGCCTTAGCTTTATACAAAAATAAAAGTTCAGAACTGTAAATAATTTACCTACTTCAAAAGACGGAATGCCTTACTGGGGGGTCCACTTTACAAAAACAATGCAGGCTACCTTTCATGACATTTGCCCATACTTTGAGAATTACTGCTTTATACTGCTCTTGAATTCACCTCTATAGGTATCAACATACACCAGTAATTTATAACTATTTTTAGGTCATGGATCCTCCCTCCAAAAAAGTATACATACACACACAAACACACACAATTTTACATAAGATTTCAGAGTTTGCAGATATTCAGAAGTCTATATACGATTTAACACGTTCTACTCAAGACTATTTTATACAATTATCTGGACCATATCCTTTCTAAATTTCAGGGATTTACCAAATTATATTAGGACAGAAGAATACGATTCAGGCAGTGCCTACTTCCATTGTGTTAAATAAATAAGGCACTCTCATTATGCCTTCAGTCTATTAGAGCTTATATTTGACTTTCAATACAAATATAGCTGCATATAGTTTTTTAAAATACACCTTTTCCTTCAATGTGATAAAATGGACAAATATCTAGAGAAATTTTCTTTTCACCATTTCTTTAGCTTATCCTCTACTGCCACCAATCTGTGGTTTAGGGAAGGTGTTGCTTAAACCTTCCCTGAGATTAATAGTACATCCATTATATTTATCCTGAGGTATAAGCCTTAAGTACCAGAGATCTTCAAGGTCAAACTACGTACAGTTATGGCATAGTTTAACTGATTTAGTTTGATTCACGCTAGAGTTTTTAATTCATGTTAGAGTCTTAAATTTCGCCTCTTCTAGTTTAAGAAATGGCACAGTGGAAGAATGAGCTTGGGCTTAAAACTGACAGACTTTTGGTCAGAATCTGGTCTATCACTTATTTGTGGAGGATACTGGTAAATAACCTAAACTCTCTGAGATTTAGTATTCTTGCCAGCAGTAAGATAACAATGATGTCTACCACACAGAACTACTAAATGAACAGAGAAGACATCAAATTTTTATTCAATCTTCTTTCTACCTAAATCTAAAGCTGAACATCTCAATTCCTTCAATGGTGTCTTTTCTGAGTCACAACATCAAGTCATAACCTTGACTTGCGTGATCTGCACATTCCATAATCTGTGCCCCAAGGTAAGCAGACCTATACACTGTCCTGGGCATACAGCAGCCATTTAGCTACTACTACCCTGTCTAAGTCTCTGATTGGTGCACAAATAGTACCTCAATGTAAATAAAGGTATTTCAAAGCCCTGAACTTAAAAACAGAATATCCAGTCCTTAAGCATCACTACTGCATGGCTCCCTTTCTTCCCCTTCTCTACATTTTTATTCATCATTTCAAAATAACTAATAGAAAAACAGCGGATCCACAGTCAAAACCCAATCTGACTGATATACTCTCAAACCCATAATAATGGAGGGATGTGTGTGAAGAACAAATGATACACACCCACTAATTAATTATTCATTTAAGTGATAGAGGAATAAGACATATTATAGAAAATTTCACTTACTAACATTAATGTGTATCAAGGGACCATGTTGGGGTTCCGTGATGATTAGTAGCTATGATATTCTTAATATTTATAATCTGGTTTAATTACAAGTAAGAAAAGTACATTTCAGTTTAATGTCAATATATAAATTTTCAAGTTTTGCTTTCTTGAAATTCTTCTAAAACTGCTGCTCACTACACAGGAATGCCAAGAAAAGAAGAAAAGGGGCCATTCTTTTTGTCCCTAGAAAGTTTAATTCTCAACTCGAATAAGAAAAATGTTCTCCCTCTCTCAGGTAGGACCACAGCAAGAGTTGTACTGCTCTTCATTCTAACTTGGCAGGTCTTGTCTTAGGAAAGAAGAAAACTTGTCTACAAATTCATCCATACCTGTACCCTGTATGGTGGTAAGGTACAAGTGTAGACCAAAGCAGACGTTCAGTAATATTGACAGTCAAACTTACTCTCTGACAGGGGTTGGCATGCAAAGAAAACAAGCTATAGGAGCTTGCCAAATAAAACAAAACACCAATAACTCTATGTAACCTAGGCCATCAACTGTCCTTAATAAATCCTGGGGTGGGGGGGTGTGCCTTGCATTAAATAAACAAACAAACAAACAAAAACCCTTCTCCCTCTCTCAAAAATCCTTCATTTATCATGTACTTATGTTAAGCAAAGGTAACCATGCCAAAATTTATTCTGGTCCCAGCTAAAGTTCAGTTGCACTGATTTCGGCCAAAGTTACTAAATAGGTATACTGTTTTAATTCCCCCCTTTTCTTTTCTCCCCTACAACTTGTGGTTGCTATGACACTCCTCCCCTGTAATTGAAACAATTATAAATGTGCTCTGACTATACTTTATATGAAGGCAAAGTTAATAAAATATTAGTAAATCTATATTAATAAGTGATCACAAAAACATAAGTTAAAGACAGCTAACTACTGTTAAAATGCTGAAAGACATGTTGGTAAATTCCAATTTTCACTTCTAATATAAAGAAAAAAGCCCAATAAATTAAAAATAATAAGGTGTTTTCATATTGTGATTATACCACTTTCTGATACTGTTGCTTAATTTTTAGTTCCTAGAGATTCTTAGACAGGAAGAGGTGATGGTAGGAGATTTGATTTAAAAATGTAGGGAAAAGACCAAAAACAACTTTCTTGAGCAACACAGAAGACTTAAAATATTTTGAAAGAAATAGACTTGTTCAACTAATGGGGGATGCTAGCCTATATACTGCACAGAAAACACTTAAATACACCAATAAAACATAGCAAAGAGATATGAATTCACGGTGCATAAGAAGTTCAGTATATTGATTATATAAATTAAAGCAAGAAAGATTTTATCAAATTTGGCAAATGTGCAGAAAAAAATTTAAGGAAAATACTCATAATCATTGACTTAGCAGTTTTAAGAGCATCAAAACTATAACCAAAATGTTTACATGAAAAAACATTTATCAGTGTTATAAATAATAGCACCAAAATGAAAGTAAGATAATATACACCAGTAGGAGATTGGTTTAATAAATGTGCAATACTCACATATAATGGAATACTACACAGTCATAAAAATTATGTTTTCATAACATGGGAAAGTATTCATAATAATGGGTATTAAATTTTAAAATGTAACAAACCAATGCAATTTTCTGTATATATACATTCACAGAAAGGAAAAGGACTACAAGGAAACACACACTTCAAGGAAGATACACCAAATCATTTTAGTGAAAACGTCTGAGTATTGAGATCACATACAATTATTTACTTTCTTCTTTATGCATTTGCATATTTTTCAGCTCTCCTTCAACAGCAACATTACTTTTATATTCAAGGAATAACAAATGCCATCACAAAGAGATAATCTAAATTTTACATTTCTGCTCTGCATTCTCTAGGGGCTATAAACCCAGAACATGACTTTAATTAGAATGACAACACTTTTAATGAGAATAAAGACGTGTATTTAAAAGCATCTGAAATAAATTTTTACCACAAATTATTACATAATGTACTACAAAGTTAGCAACCAAAGAGGTAAATAACAGCATAGGTTCTTAATAAAACAAACATATGGGTAGGTACAAAAAGATCAAGGGAAAGGGTCAAAATTTATCAACCCCCAAAGATTTTAGACTTAACTTTTATCCTTAGCTTTGATAAAATAAATTTCATGTAGTTTATTATATAATAATTTTATGTTTTGCTCTATGGCCACCTATATATTTATATTTATATATATATATGTATATATGTACATATGTGTGTGCAAATAAAAGGAAGTTTTTAAATTTGAATTGCATTTATAAATAATCTTTACTATCAAAGTGAATAAACTTAACAAGGACTTCTCAGAATTTAAATATAAGAATAAGTTTTGAAGAAACTGACTCTAACAACAATCCATGTGGTTATCATTAGTTATGCTTAAAAATGACCCTTACATTATTCTAGTGCTAAATAGACATGGGACTGTAATGGGACTACGGAATACCCAGACCTTTAAAGCATCATTTAAACAAATTTAACTTTGGAATAAATTTTTTAAAAAAGAAAACTGATCTGTTTGATTACAGCTATTTACTTTAGATGAATTCACTTTACAAAAGTTAGACTTATCAAATTAAAAAAAAAAATAACACCAAGATCCTAACACAAACGTAAGAATAAAGTGTAATCCCAAATTATCATTTTTATTTATCATATCATTTTCTGACAGGCCAAACCCAAATACAATCCAGGATGTGACGATCACCATATCAGAATGAGATTCGATACATAAAATTATAAATTTGTTTGAACAGGAAGCGAATATAGGTCTATGCGAAAACAAGCTGTCTCCAAGATGAAAAGATCTGTATATGGGACACCCTCCTCACTCAGAGGACATAAGACTTTGGTGATTCCTGAGACAAGACAAACATGAATACTTGTATCCCCAACACAAAACGCTTCAGATTAATACCCTCTGTCCCTTTTACAGTATTTTGTGCCACCCCCCCCCGCCCCCCACCATTACATCAGGAAGGAAACCTCCATTAGGTGACAAGAGCCTTTTAATAACCCACATCTCTTAATTTCCCTTTTTATCAAGGAGAGTGTTCCTGGGGCTCAGGGTAGTCTGCAAATCAATGCAAAGGGGAAGCATCGAGAGGCTCATCTGAAGTATTACCAGGGAGCAGCAGGCAGCAAATATTCAAACCCAGAAATTGTGACTCAACATTTCCTACAGTACAACAATTCTGCACAAATGACAGACACTGTCAAGAAGGATCCTGCCTGAAAAAGATGCAGAATGAAAAGAGAAGAATGACAGACAGGAAGGTTAAGGTATTTGATTACACTAGTATTGGTACTTACGTATCATACCTCTGCAGTGGTGTCACTTTGTTCTTATTCTTATCAACTGAACCCGTAGACAGTTGAAGGAAATTGGGGTTTAATTTATATAATTCCTGAAGGAGCTTCTGTTCATATTCTTGGTGTTTACCCGCCTAGTGGAAGAAGAAATTAAAACTGCAGTGGGACTCACAAAGTGGCTGGTATAAAATGCTGACATACTTTCTGAATTATTAAAGCTATCTTAAATAAAACACATAAGGATTTGTCACAGTGTCAGAGAAACCTGTGAGGAAGATGTCACAGAACTTCTAGACCAATGAAAGTTCTTTCAACAAAACTACAAGAGACATATTCCATTAATTAAGCATATCATCAACCACTTTATGTGGAGAAAAAAACATGTTAACGGACAACATTTTTGCTAGCTTAAAAAACTAGAGGGGCCCTTTTAAATTTACTTCCCCATCTTTCCACAAAAGAATTAAGTTTTCTAACAGATCATTACAAAATTTTCTGAAGATCACTGGAAAATCAATCTCTCTTTTTAGAAGAGATTAACACTAAAAGTAACTCAAGGATGAAGGATTTTACTATATTTTTCATTATCCTAAGACTAAGTAACACATTTAAATAAAAATAAATACATTTAAACGTTGGACCAGAAGATGGCAATTTAGAGCCAGCTGCTTTGTTTTTGTAAATAAAGTTTCAAGGGAACAGTAATGCTCATTCATTTACATATTATCTATGACCTTGTTGGTGCTACAACAGCAAATTTGAGTAGTTGTTACAGAGACAATCTGACCAGAAAAACTAAAACATTGACTAAATGTCCCTTTACAGAAAAAGTTTGCCAATCCCTGCTCTATACATGACAAAGAGAGCTCTGTATTTCCTGGAGTTGGTAGCTCTCTATCAAAATGCAGTGTTACAAACATGATGGAAGAAATCAGACAATTGACTGTGCAACTATTCACACACAAAAATAAATAACAATGAAATTACACTGAATAACTTTCTATCCTTTGCATGTATATTATGACTGCAAGGACATTTTTACTTACCTTCAGGGTTGTTAATTATTTTTAAAGTGTGATCTAAAGAGATGTTACAGGAAAACCAAAACCAGAACAGATCAAAACAAAAACAAAGCAATAAAAACAAGGGCAGTATCAACTATACAAATATTTCATATGGTACTGAATTTTGAGTTATGCAGTAACAAGAAAAGACCTAGTTTTTGCCATGATATAATCTGTCCGTTTCCTTTCTACACTAAGGAAATGTTTTAATGAAGAAACCCCCTTTCAAAGTAATTTTAAACTCAAAGAAGAGAGAGATGAATACAGGTCAATAATATGAAATGAATTTTAAACTGTCAAGAAAAAACACAGTTTAGATGTGGATTTTAAAAAACAGCCCTGAAAATTCTTTCTGCAAGCAATACTTCAGGAGATATTACAACTTTCATTAGCCACAAAGAGTTCAAACATTCAAATGGTTTAACACGGGCAGTTTACAGAGACAGGTTAAACAGCATTACAAATAAATTCCAATGGACTGCCCATCCATTTTCTTTTACTTTTTAATAATACTTAAGTGAGATCAACTGGGGCTTAGAAACTCCTTGACAGATATTTTTGCTTTACCCATAAGTAAAGCATAGTTCCCGTTAGTAAAAATACAGCATGAAATAGCTCAACCTTAGATTTCATCCAAGAAAGTTTCATTCAAAAGAAGAAAAAAGTCAAGAACCATTTACTGGATAAGCAAGAAATAAGTAAGTCATCTGTCCCCATTAAATATCACAGAGAACTTAGTTTTTGGGTTTGGGGTTTTTTTTTTGACATCGTCCATTTTTAAAGTCCTTACTGAATTTGTTACAATATTTATGGTTTGGTTTTTTCGCTGTGAGGCTTGTGAGATCTTAGCTCCCCAACCAGGGATTGAACCTACAGCTGTGTTGGAAGGTGAAGTCTTAACCAGTGGACCACCTGGAAAGTCTCTTAACACTGCTTCTGGATCATAAAGACCATACATACTGTAAAGAAATTCCAATGTATTTATTATAATGTGATTTAATCAGTGATAACTCCAAGTCAAAAAGGGTAATATTTCATTCCATTTAACAATGTGCTCTGAAAGGAGTTCCTCTTGTCTAGAGTCTAGACTGTCTCTACTTTGACCTGGAGAATGAAAGGCAGTAGTCAATGTCCCCCACCTTCTAAATGAGAGTATTCCTGCAAAGTCCACAGCAACAATCTGAAGTCTTCACCTACAATAGGGACGTGCAGCATTGTGCTTTGGCATATGCTCATTTAATATGCCGTATGGTCAATATTTTTACTTGTAAAGGCAAGTTTATACTACAAATTGAAAGAAGACATGAGAACAGGAAATGTAAAAAAGAATACAGGACAATAAGCCTTCAATTCACCTTTTACAGGACACTGACTCAGTGGACATTTTCATGGGTAGAATCATTTTATAAAAACAATTTAGCTTTTCAGTGGCATTTAATAGAGTATTATTTTCTAGCATGCTCTATGAAGAGCAGAGATAGCAGAAGGGAACCTCATAATTACAATACTCCACTTAGCTTTCATTTTGCCTACATTTTCAAAACTTAGGGGACCACAGATGCATTTTTTATTATAATAATGTCCTGCAGAACTGATATTCCATAGAACAACCACATATTTGGAAAAAGCTAATTTAAAGTAATAATAGTTTAATAAAAAATAAAATTCTTAGTTTTTGCTTTTGCAATTTTGAGTTATAAAGAAAAATACTTCCTTTGCTGCAAAGTTGACAATTCATATTACTTTACTACCTGCATTTCCTCTTTTGTGAAGCTGGCCGCCTCGTCCCCCAATTCATGTAGGTACATGCAGTCAGGCTTTGGACACTGCATATTCTTTAAGAAGTAACTGCAGTATTTTGTTGTACCTAGAGATGCCTGCAGGAAAAGGAGGGAAGAAGGAAAAAGACTCAAAAAGTACACTGACACCAGAATGAGAATTTCCGTATCTAGTGTTTTCATTTCACTTAAAATGAGGCAAAGACACAATAAAACAAAGTATGGCTGTGAATACTAGAGAATTCAACTATTATTAGCATAATTTATTAAATATGATGATCATTGGAAAGATTAAAAAAAAAAAACCCTCAATCTATGGTTTCCATAGCTTGAGCACCCAAATCCTTTCCTAGAGATCAGGAGAGTAGGAAGGCAAAGTCTGTTCCATGTTTTAAGCAGTTAGGCACATAAGACAAATTCCTTTTTCTAATTATGCCATCCTTCTTTCAACTTACTTAAAGCATTGCTTGGTGGGACCCTTCACTCAAGGCTGAACTAATCAATGTCCAAATATTTAAGGACAACAAACTGGAACCATCATCTATTTCTTACAAGAAGAATAATAAATCCATTTTCACAAAGGAAAATACGTATAAATACAGGAGATTTTTTCTTTAGGATTAATCCCCTAATAAGGTATGTGTTTACTTCCATCTGGTAGAACAGGACCCTAACAGGTAAGTGATAAGAAAATTAGCTATCATAGGTCAGAATGGATACCTAGGAAGCAATCTTTAAATAAGACTTCTTCATTAATATGTAACAGCTATGTTCTTCTGTACTTACTACATGTTATCTCTTCCCCCTTAAAAAAAAAAAAAAACCCAGAGGACCACATTACCTTAAGTGTTCTGCCGTCCACCACCACATTGTTAACACACTGTATGGCTCTGAGAGCATCTTCCGACCGTATATAGGTTACATAAGCACTGGCACTTGGACCCTAAAGTGAAAAGCCACTGTGGTTAGAATCAAATTCAACAAAAACTTTAAAAAAAAAAATTAACTTGCAACCTGCCAAAGGAATTCTAAAGGCCTTTACTACCACTATCTTTAATAACAATGACAACGATTAGAAGTAGTAGTCGCTTATATTAAGCTATATACTAGCCCATCTTAAGATAATCATACTTAATGAATTTTATCTGATTTTAAGCAGACTAAAATATATATGAATGAAATATCTTTGGCTTGGCAATTTTCTTATAAAAGTCATCTGACAGGCTTGTCAACATTATAAAAAAAACAAACTTTGAAAATTAGATTTGAAAAAATAAGATGTGAAGACACTGTGTCTAACTATGTTCTCAGAATAAATGCAATCTTTGAGTATTCTAGCTGCTAATATCAGCATAACAAAAATGCTCTATTAAGTTCACAATATCTGAAAATATTAATTAGAAATCACTATATAATTTAACTGCTTGATTATAGACTCAATTCCCCCTCCCCTTCAAACCATCACTAAATCTCTGTTACTACTTCCTTCTTAATACTATCAATGCACTATTAAGTTTCGAAAGGATCAAACAAGCACCAAAAAATTCCCCCACCCTACCAACAGAGGTCACTATATGGTGTAAATGCTTGACCATCAAGCTTTCTAATCACAGAAACCAAGTTTTTCTTCTGAACAGCCCAGGTCAAGCCCTGAGCATAGGGAGGAAAGGTAAAAATCCCTATAATTAGTTACCTGTGAGCCTGCATATGATGTGCTATTATTGATGACAACTTTATGTATTTTACCAAACTTCCCAAAATATTCTGGTCGTTTTAAAACCTATAAAAGAAGAAGAAATAAGGTATAAACTTTCCCCACTTCATCAACTTTATCCTTATAATGGGGACATGCACCATGCCTCTTCAGTGAAAAGAAAATAATTGTTAAAGATTTCCAATAAACTTGACTACTTACTGATTACAATTTGTGTGGTTAACTTAACTGCAGGAAATCATCAACAAAAATCTAAAAGCTATTCTTTACTGACCCACTGAATAGAAACTGAGACTGAGTAAGTCTCACATTATCTACTACATTCTAACATGTGCACCAATAATCTATGGGATCTTAAATTTGAAGGTATTCTTAAACACAAAACAGATCAACTATCTTAACCACACTTTCATTAATAGATGATTCTTATAAGGTCTCAGAACAATGACCAAGATTATGTATTAAACAGAAAGTCAAAAACAGACAAAAATAGAGACAGTTTTACTCATAAATCTATTGTATATAATATACTGTGTATTATATTAAAGCACTGTTTATAACATACAAATTCTAAATATGGTAACAGAATGTATTTTTCAGACTTTCATGCTTTATGATTTATTACTTGGTGTGTGTCAACAAATTTTCCTTATGTCAATTTCACCATTTTTCAATTGTCTTCTGTGTTCTTCTCTCTTTCCCTGATAAATAATGAGTGAATTTTTCTCTATTACCTGGTTACTTTTTGGTGGTCATTTTCCCTCATACTTGTGTCATCTCCTTTACTATGTGATCACTATATGCATTCATTTAGCTTGTCATGTATGGATGTGAGAGTTGGACTGTGAAGAAGGCTGAGCACCGAAGAATTGATGCTTTTGAACTGTGGTGTACTGAAACTCCAGTACTTTGGCCACCTCATGCGAAGAGTTGACTCACTGGAAAAGACTCTGATGCTGGGAGGGATTGGGGGCAGGAGGAGAAGGGGACGACCGAGGATGAGATGGCTGGATGGCATCACTGACTTGATGGATGTGAGTCTGAGTGAACTCCGAGAGATGGTAATGAACAGGGAGGCCTGGCGTGCTGCAATTAATGGGGTCGCAAAGAGTCGGACACGACTGAGCGACTGAACTGAACTGAACTGAGCTTGTCCTGCAAACTAACTTAATCCTCTCTCCCAGGATTTGCAACTACCTCAAATTTAAACTGTTCTTTTCCAAAATTTACCTATAGACCTACATAGTACTTATTTATAGGTTTAAAATTCAACATTCAAAAAATGAGTATCATGACATCTGGTCCCATCACTTCATGCCAAATAGGAAAAGTGGAAACAGTGTCAGATTTTAATTTCTTGGGCTACAAAATCACTGCAGATGCTGACTGTGGCCATGAAATTAAAAGATACTTGCTCCTTGTAAGAAAAGCTATGACAAATCTAGATAGCTAATTAAAAAGCAGAGATATCATTTTGCCAACAAAGGTCCATATAGTCAAAACTGTGGTTTTTCCAGTAGTCATGTAAGGATATGAGAGCTGGACCATAAAGAAGGCTGAGTGCCAAAGAATTAATGCTTTCGAAATTGTGGTGCTAGAGAAGACTCTTGAGCGTCTTGGACTGCAAGAAGATCAAACAGTCAATCTAAAGGAAACCAACTCTGAATATTCATTAGACAGACTGATGCTGAAGCCAAAGGTCCAATACTCTGGTCACTTGATGCGAAGAGCCAGCTCATTTGAAAAAATTCTCATGTTGGAAGATACTGAAGGGAGGTGGAGAAGGAGGGAACAGGAGATGAGATGGTTGGATGACATCGCTGACACAATGGACATGAGTTTGAGCAAACCCCAAGAGATAGTGAAGGACAGGAAAGCCTGGCGTGCTGCAGTCAATGGGGTTGCCAAGAGCTGGACACAACTTAGCGACTAAACAACAACAACTTATAGACTCACTGTTCCTACAAATCTCCAAAGAGCAAGCTATATCTCAACTGAAGCTTTCTGCACGTATCTGTTCAAGTGTGTGCAAAGTATCTTCTCCAAATACTCTTATTTGATAATATTCTCGCATACTTAACATCTTAGCTAATATACTCTACATCTGACAGAACCAAAGTTTTGTGAAACAGTCTGCAGTTGGGATGTCATGAATTCTTAACAGTTTTCAACTTGATTAATATAATTTTTTTTAAACCTTACTTTTAGGTTTTTATAAGTATAGGGTTATTATGTTTTCTGCAGCCAATTTTAATGGATTAGAAGGTGCAGTGACTACCCTGGCTTTCAATCTTTTTTCTACCCAAATCTTCTGAAGGATATGACATTTAGAGTGCTCTTGGGTTGTTCACAGAAAGTCTTAGGATAGAGGCTATGGGAAGAGTATGTATCTTGAAAAGCTTTCTGGCCAGTGGAGAACAGAACTGCATTCAATATTCCAGCTGGATGTGTACCAATTCAGCAAAAGGCCTCAGCCAAAATACCTGCTTCAAGGGACTCAGCCTGGTCAAAAGTTGTGCTGCATCAGCATCTCATATCACATCCAAGTTTATGGTAGTACTTCTCAACAAAGGCAGCATCAAGGGATGCTGGAACGTTATGTCAAAGTACCTGGGAGACACTACTGGTGCTCAGCGAATGGGAGCCCAGGACAGCTTACAGCACTCGGGCCAGCCCTGCACCACAAAGAACCATTCTACACAACTTTTGAATGTTCTATAAGACATTCATCTAGCCAAGATGCTTGTTTATAATTAAGTGAATCTAGAAACAAATCATAAACATAAAGCACTTTCCCACAGTTTCAACAAATGCTGAATTTAAAAGCAAACACTATGTAATTAAGGGACAACTGCAAATGCTTTGTTTGAAATTTTACTAAGAATGCTTCAGAAAAATCACACACATCATTAACGCTTCATGGTACCCATGCTGTCAGTACATACATCTGTAACAACCTGCACTTTTAGTTGTCATATTCACAGTGATTCTACAAACAGATGCAAGCTCCTATTTCAAAACGTACTGGGAAAAAAAGTACTTTACAAACTTATATACACGCACAAATCATTTGAGGATCCAGTTGAAATACTTATTTCAGCCCCTAAGAGTTTGCACCATAAGCTCCCAGGTGATACTAATGCTACCAGCCCAGAGGCCACACCCTGAGTAGCGGTACCAAGTATTTAAAAGTAGAAACAGTCTTCTTATACTTTAATTTCTCCCTCATTTTTTAAAATTATGTATCTACCTAGACAAATTACATTATCAAGAAGTCATTTCATGAAACTCAAAGGGTGTTACAAAATACTGTTTTTTTAAAAAACGTGGGTACTGGGTCTGAAAAGGTTAAAGACTGACTTATGGAAATAAATTCTGGCCAATAATTGAGCAATACTTTCATAAAAAACACTAAGACTTGTATATAATTACGGTGAGTGGCCATAATAGTATTTCCAAAGCACAAATCTCTCCATGTCATTCTGTTCTTAAATTAGTCAATAGCTTCCCATTATCTTTAAGATACAGTGCAAACTCATTAGCATGTTTTAAAAGCCCTTCGTTATCCCTTACCACTTACCTTGTCCGCCTCATCTCTCACCATTTCACTCTTAATTTTCGAGCCAAACAAATCATTTGAAGACCAAGCTTTTTTTTTTTTTTTTTAATCCAGAAGCACTTGTATAATCCCTATGCCTGATGCACTTTATACCAAGGATAGCCAGGAAGTACATACCTTCCCCGCCCACCCCCCACAGTCAGGTGCCATCTCTTGTGCCTCCACAACACAAAGCACTCCTCACAGTATACAGCTGCTTTTATAAATAAACAGGGACAACCTTTTATTGGTTTATGTTCAATGTCTCACACAGTGCCTGGCACACTGCAGGTACTCAATAAATGCTTATGGAACAATTAAACTCTGTTAGCATTGAACACGGAGAAGGTGCCTGGAAAATCCCATGGACGGAGGAGCTTGGCAGGCTGCAGTCCATGGGGTCGCTAAGAGTCAGACACGACTGAGCGACTTCACTTTCACTTTTCACTTTCGTGCACTGGAGAAGGAAATGGCAACCCACTCCGGTGTTCTTGCCCGGAGAATCCCAGGGATGGGGGAGCCCAGTGTGCTGCCGTCTATGCGGTCGCAGAGTCGGACAAGACTGAAGCGACTTAGCAGCAGCAGCAGCATTGAACAAAAAGAATAACACATGTGTAAAACACTGGTGGGCCTTATTGTATTAGGAAATGATCTGGTGATAAAAACAGCCTGCCCAGGCAAGGGAAACTCAAGTAATTTCAATGTTCTATATTAAGTTGCACATTCGAGGTTCTATCTAAACATAAGTCAACTAGCAAAACAGTAAATAAAAAAAGTAAAGAGTATGGGTAGTAGGCAGAACACCCTGCATATAACCACATTACCTATATATTCAAAGTCCTATATTTACTTCACAGTGAGTCAACTTGAGTACTAGCTGCTATATAAAAGGTTATATGATAGAATTATAAATGCCCAATGACATATCTAATGTATAAAATGTCTTCCTATACTTTGGGAACACAAATGTTCATGGGCATGTCATAGAAAATAAAAAATGTAGTGACAGATGGAAAGATGAATAGACAAATGTGTGGATGAAGGAACCATATACACCACTGGTGTAAAATACATTGGAATAGAAGTCCTAAGACCAGGGAGGTGGGGTTGGGGGGGAATGAGGGTGGTTTCTAGTCTTGGGTCTGCTATGAAACAGCTAAGTGATCCTAGGCAAGTCATTCAACTTCTCTATGCCTGTTTCCCATATGTAAAAGAAAATGGTTATGTTTTTAAAGTCTTTCAGTTCCTCAAACAAGCAGCTCTTTCACGCCATCATGCACCTGGGACACTTCTGCCCTTATTTGCTACCCAGCTAATCCCTAGTCATTTTTAAACATCCTTTCCTCAGGGAGGCTTTTCGTGGATCTCTGCACTAGCTAAATTACCTACTGCTTATATGTTCTCAAAAAGCCCTGTATCTCCCTATTTATAAATACTCAGCACAGTTACAAGTATTTAATTCTGTCTTTTCTATTGTCTGTAAGCTTTTAAGGGTAGAGACTGTGTCTGGCTTACTAAACCATTTTATCTCCAACATCAAAGTACCTAACAGACTGTAAGTATTCAAGAGCTAATTTACAAAACAAACGAATACGGTTCTGACAAATTGAAATTTTTAGAATTTAGGAGATGATTACTCTAAGCATTATCTCTAACTACCATATCTTCTAAGATAGGTTTTCTTCCTATTAAGTGATAAATGGATACATTTGACCATCAATCTTGGTATGAAGTTGTCAGATATACAAAAATTATTTTCAAAATAAGCTTTAAATTTTCCTAAATGTTCCTATTCTGCTAATCGGAATTCACCCAAATATCAAATTGTCCATCATCCAAAAATAAATAATAGGGATCTTTGACTCAAAGTTACCCTAACAATTTGAAACTTGGCGATTTCTAATGAAGTCTTCCAATCTGAAAGAGTTAGGCAATTACATTTAAAAAAAATTTTTAAGTATTATTTAGAAGTAGTAGGGTTTAATAACTAAAACACTAACGTTGGTTTTCTTAGGGTTTCAAGAGAAACAAATGAGAGAAACTAAGAAAATTCACTGTCCTCTTACCAAGCAACGTTGCTTTCAAAAGTATAAAACCAAGACAGTGATTTTTTAGGTATATTTACATTCATGATAAAGTATTCTCTTTCATAAGTCATCCCCTAGATTAATTTCTTTCTGTGTAATAGTTCTTCGGATTAATCTTACTGACATTGTGTTATTTGAAATGAATATAAATCTCTGTACACAAGCAAAAACAAACTACAGATCTAAGTCACATCTCTAAGAAGCAGCAGAAACTTGTAAACCAAACATCAGACTGAGGCTATGGCTTCATTTTATCCAGCTTCTGGGTGCTGCTCGGTAAGCCTCCAGTACCACAAGCGACTGGATTTGGTATTAATAAAACCAAGCACATCCATATCCAAGAGTTGTTAAATCAAAATTAAAGTTCCATTAATTTGCTGGAATAGCAGGGAGTTCCTTGGTGGCCTAATGGTTAGGGTTGCACACTTTCACTCCCATGGCCTAGGTTCAATCCCTGGTCAAGGGAACTGAGATCCCACAAGGTGCATGAATGCCGCCCTCCCCCCATTTTTTTTTTTTTTTTTTGGAGTAGCAGCTTCAGAAAAGCAAACACAGATTCTAATCAATAAGATTAGCAGGAATAAATAGAGGTAGGTAAATTAAAAACTTGCTTAAGCAAGAAATGTTCTCTGGTTGGAAAAAAGTAATGTTTAAAGAGGGAGAAGCACTGATACAAAGTTGTGGCAGTGTTCAAGAGTAAAACGGGATTCTGCCTGTCTGGGGAGTTAAATGCTATATGATTTAGGAAAAAGGGAGAACTGGCTGCTGAGGTTAAATCACAGGCCTAAAATGAGCTCCTTCCTTATCATTTATTAAAGATATGAACTCTAGATCCACCCCTTTGGTTTTGGAAGAAACCTCATCTCTTGAAGATCGTTGTAGTCCACTAATGCCAGCATCTTGGACCTGAAAGTGAAAGTGAAGTCGCTCAGTCGAGTCCGACTCTCTGCGATCCCATGGACTGCAGTCTACCAGGCTTCTCTGTCCATGCGATTTTCCAGGCAAGAATACTGGAGTGGGTTGCTATTTCCTTCTCCAGGGGATCTTCCTGACCCAAGGATTGAACCCAGGTCTCCTGCATTGCAGGCAGACGCTTTACCCTCTGAGCCAAAGGGTATAGACAAAGATAGCCAAAGGGTATCTTGGACCTAGACCCTAGTAATTCGTGAGCTGCCTCCACAGTTATTACCAATGACAGAGACTTCTTAGTAAGGTCACCCTGAAGTTCTCCTCTACAGATCTTGAAGCCCTTCACAGCCTCAATACTCAATACATAGTTAACTGCTGCTGCTACTGCTGCTGCTAAGTCGGCTTAAGTCGTGTCCGACTCTGTGCGACCCCACAGACAGCAGCCCATTGGGCTCCGCCATCCCTGGGATTCTCCAGGCAAGAACACTGGAGTGGGTTGCCATTTCCTTCTCCAATGCATGAAAGTGAAAAGTGAAAGTGAAGCCGCTCAGTCGTGTCTGACTCAGCGACCCCATGGACTGCAGCCTACCAGGCTCCTCCGTCCATGGGAGTTTCCAGGCAAGAGTGCTGGAGTGGGATGCCATTGCCTTCTCCGACATACTTAACTAATCAGCAATAAATATTTATTATTCTTTCTAAACTGATTTTTACAAAATCAATTTTTAGACGTCTTGTATTTCCTCTTTGTGGGGCCTTTAGCCCTCTTAGACCAGTTCAAAGACTGCCGCCTCCCTAAGCATATTCACTATAATCCTTCCTCTGATTGCTGCCGTCCTGAGCATTACTATAAACCCTTCTCAAGGAGTACTTCTGACAGATCCCGCAAATCCAGCTCTCTCCAACTTAAGTGAACATTCTGGCTGCCATTCAGTTTCTATTTGCCTTCTCAACAATCTAGTCAGCATCTCCTGGTATATCAGGAACTAGACATTAGCAGACATGTATCCAAGGGCATTAAGGAAAGTAATGAGTTCAACATTACTCTAATAACCCTGGTGGAGGAAGGAGAGAAGAGTTAAGTAATAACACTAAAGGGTTAAGACCTCCCCTGCTTTGAATGAATGACAAAGAACCTCAACCACTGTTTCCTTCTGAATTCTCTCTCCTTCCCCAAAATTGGCTTAAAATGAATGAATAAAGAATGATGACACAGTAGAGTAACAATTCTATCACTGTTTTATAAGCAAGGTTCACCACTTCAGTGTGATTAAAAACAAACAAACACAGATCTCTGGTGGGTTCATGAAAGTACATCTCCACTGTTGGTCCTTAATACAGCTACAGAAAAGAGGAAAGAAACAGAGTAGTCATGTCACATGAGCCTTAAGAGCACAACAGAGACACTATCCAACTTCCACAGACTATGAGCACTGAAGGGGACTTCACAGATCTAATTCAACTGCCCAGTTTCACAACTGAAGAAAATGAGACAAGAAAGATTAAGACACTGGCCTAAGATCACAACTGGTCACTGGTTTCTTAGTGATTATTAAAAAATCATTTCCCATTATCTTCTAAGTTTTAGAATTTTCAGGTAAATCCTGCCATCGGGCAGGGCCAACTACTATTTCCAAATAAACAAAAAGAAAAAATGCCAAGTTGAGAAAGAAAAGAGAAGACAACTTACCTCTGGGTCTGCTAGGCGCTGAGACAGACCTACAACAAAGACGAGGTTTTTTTGTACAACACGTACACTAGCCAAATGTTTGCGATTTTCTGATATTTTCTGTTTTCTCTCATTTTGTTTCTGTTTTTTCTCATTCTTTATCCTTTGCAGTTCTTCCTGGGAGAGTGGTTTATAAACTGCTGGGTCTTCTGGATATGGCTTTAGGCATAAAACAAACACAGAAGTTAGCATTAAATGAACAGAAAACTATGAATAAATAATTTTCAAATGCTGGATGATGTGTATGCAGTTATTTGCTACATCTCCCTTTTTCTGAATCTTCTAATCTTCTAAATATTTTATTTAATAAAAGTTAAATGTTACATAAATTAAATGTGTTTTTAAATACTTTTAAAACCATTTTTAGTGCGGAAACTTAAAATATCACCAAAGGTTCTAAAATTTTAAAAAACCAACCTGGTATTGCCGACAATGCCTAGTACACAGTTTACAGAAAAATTAAGCTTTTAAGGTACTATGTAAGGGGCAAAGAGTACAAAATATCATCTAAATATGGATTTACTGTATTACAATCAACAAATATTTAATGAAAACATACTATGTGTTTGAAGATTAATGAAGTACTTATTCTTTAATAGGTAGACATTTCCTGTCAAAGGAGATGGGCAAATAAACAATACACAGATACTCTGGCTCAGGAGTTTGAACTTAACTTCAGCACTTATTATCCACATGGCTTTAGACAAGTCAGTAGAACTCTATGTCTCTGTATCCATGTAAGTAAAATGAAAATAATCTTAAAGGCTGATGTAAAAATAACACTCATAAAGCAATTATTGTAACTGGCCCACATTAATCCCTCAATAAATACTAGCAATTACACCACTGTAATGTTTTTCTCTCTCATCATTACAATTTTGTTTTCATTCCTACTGCTAATGCCAAGACTACCGATAGCCTGAATGAGAGCTGCAACTGGCTTTGAATCTTAGATATTTCTTTACTGAGAGACCTTGGCTAAGTTATGAAATTTGTCTGCCTCAGTCTTCCATAAAATGGGAATCACAGTACTTTATTCAGAGGGTTTCTGTGAGAATTTTAAAAAGGCAACACACTTATAAAGTGATTAAAACTGTGTCCTGCACAGAAGCATTCAATAAACCAGTTATTATTTCACCTGGCCCTCTACAGGTTCCACATCCTCAGATTCAACCAAATGAAACTATTTGGGGGAAAAAAATTCTAAAAAAAAAAGTTCCAAAAACCAAAATTTGAATTTGTCATGCACCTAGCAACTATTTAATAGCATTTACATTGTATTTACAACTATTTATACAGCATTTACATTAGACATTAGAGACTACATAATCTAGAGATGATTTAAATTACATGGGAGGATGTGTGTAAGTTACACACAAACACTATGCTATTTTATATGAGGGGCCTGAGCATCCACGGATTTTGATATCTGTGCAAGTGGCGTGGAGGGGGCTGTTCCTAGAAAAAAGTCCCCCACAGATACAAGAGACAACTGTATTAAAAAAAAGGCTAACAATAAATGGAAGATGGAACACACTAAATAGTAACATGTAAAGCTGAATGTGAAGAGATCCCAGAAATGGGAAACTGTGCCTATCAGAATACCAGAACCTGGGACTGACAGAAACGCTGCTGTCAAGAAAAAAAGTGGGAATGAGGACAAGAGAAGGGAGTATCCACAATCCTGGCACCATGCATGCCTTTAATGTAAAGTTACTTTCATCTTTTCCATACATAAGTTTAAAAAAATTAATTAAAAAAAAAAAAACACCCTCCAGTATGTGTGCACACTCTGAGTAATGCTGAAGGCAATTAAGAAAGTGAGATTTCTTTTCCTGTTCCATTATTTTTAATAGCATAAAGTCTCCAAAACTCCTGTTCTTAAATATTCAGCCATAACTCTTACTGGTCCTGAAGAATGTAAGTGCCCATTCCACTCAATTCCCACATTTAGAAATTTGAATCTTTTAGCTAATTGGTCCTTTTTGGCATACTCCAACATACTAGTGAGTGAGAGGCATATAAAACAGCTGACTCAGTAATTTACCTGACTTTTGCATGACCTAAGGGTTTTATTCCAGGGTCAAATATAAAGTTTGTGTCATACATTTTAGGAGCTTACTAATATTTGCCACATTAATAACAAGCTACTTCTAGAATTAGAAATTCAGCACTACTAATTTTCTTTTTTTAAAAAAATCTTATTTCAAAGAGTTCTTACATTTTAATTTGAGGAACCAAATGGTTAGAGATCTATTACAATAAATTCAATTCTTCAACTGATGTAACCGTGCCCATTTAAATTTTTTCTCTCTTTTCAATACTCACACTTCTGTACCTATATTATCTTCTTTCAAATCAATCCATCTGCCTGGATGATATTAATCCTGTGAAACTATTTAAAACTACAGAAGCAAAAGTATAAAAATGAACTACATACAAACCAATTTAAATACCTTTCCACAATATCACTTACATTTTCATTTGCTATTTTCTACCACAGGATTTCTGGGTAGCTCCTTTTAGAGCATTTATTAAGTTTATTTGAAAGCTGTTGCCCTTCACTAACATGTGTAGTGGTGATAATCCACTCCCTGAGCCAATCGAGCCTTTAGATTGTTCCCAGATCCATTTCAAAGCCTGGTCCATGCATCTTTCTAGCAGTCCATGATAAGTGTAAAAATTGAGAAAAAGCACTTGGAAACTTTTACAGCACCTTAACATTTCCACAACATTCAGTATGTCATCAGTGGGCTCTGAAGAATAAGATATTTATCAGTGTGGTTGTTATCAAGCTTGGGTGGTAAATCACATGACACAAGCTGGGTACTAGGCGTGCTCAACAGAACCTGTGTCAGTTCCCAGCAGGCTGTGCTGGGGCGGGGGCGGGGACAAACCTGGTTCTGCATCAGAGAGAGTCTGAGAAACACTAGTGTAACTTTTCTGAGAACACGAAGATTTGACAAGCATTCAAGATTTTTTTCTTTGCAAGCCATCTCTGACACTGTAAAATCCTAATAAAAGATGATGCAAAATAATATAAACACCTCCAATAAACAGAGAATGAAAATGACCAAAAATCAGGTTGTGGTATCAATTCTCATTAAGTGTATTACTGATGTATCATTATATTGAGTTTGTAACACTGGTTATCCTAGTCTTTTTCTATATTACTCCAAGTTTTTTCTGTGGAAATTAACACGTCTATCAGTCTTCAAAGGCAACTTTATTGGACTATAACTGCTATGTAATGATAGATTACACATACCAATACAGAAAGATACTGCTACAGGAGAACAAGATAAATTAGTTTATTATGATTTATCCTCCATAATCCTCTTACTCCAGCAACTTAAAAGAGGTTATAAATACTAACTTTTTAATCTTAACATATTTGTGAATCTGCATCTCTGTTGTTAGGAAGAATTAAATAAATTGTTTCAGATAATAGAAATCTGGTAATTTAACCTAAACACAAATGAAAAATATACAAAATTTTATTAGTCTCAACCTGTCTAAAGGTTTCATAAAAAGTTGGTAAAGTACACACTCTATGACGGCTCCTCCTCCACACACACCACCATTAAATGCCTACTCTACAAATCCGATAGAAAATTAATCATCTGATACAGTAAGATGAGGAAAGAAGCTAGATTAAAGATGGGAGATGAAAACATATAATTTGAACAGCTGCAGAAAAACACTGTGACTCACAAAACTAGTAACCTTAGTACTAAAAATGAATATAAAGAAAAATACATCTGGTCTACTTTTTGACTGAAACACATAATGTTAAACCTAATATTCTAGGAATACAGGATCAAATAAAAAGCTATAAGCAAAAAATTTTTCTTTAAAATTTTCTACTGCATGTTACAAACTAGTGATAAATAGGATACTTGTGGAGAAGCATTTTAAATGTGCAAAATATTTTTAGTAGTGTTAATTTGCCAAAAGATTGCCAAACAACTAATTAAGATGGTTTATAGTCTTTAATATAATCACTTAATTCCTTTCATATGTGTAGTTATGTTTCCACTTTTATTCCCAATTTACATGTATATTTAGATGTGTTGTCCATTTTATTTTCTAATCAGACTTACCAGGACTTTGATTATTTTATTGGTTGTTTCAAAGAACCAGCTCCAACTTTTATGGAAATACAGCTTTCCTATTTCATTACATTCTACTTAATCCCTACTTTCTACTGTCATAATGTTTATTCTTTTCCTAGTTTCTTAACCCAGAAATAAGTTCATTTATTTTTGCTCTTCATTTTCTAATAAATGCATTTACAACTTCATCTTTTCCTCTTGCTGAAGACAATGAAAAATACTGGGCAAAACTTTTCAAACCAACATCTTAAAAACAATAATGATCTGCAGTGGTGAAGTCCCAAGCAAATTTCTGGATAAAAGTCAAAACCCAAAGAGATAAGTGGAAAGGCTGAGTAACAACCAATGGGAGAGAGGAACAAATGAGGGAAGTAGCACAGCATTCAAAATCCAAAACCAGTCCACGGTGAAGAGTTCTGGGGAGATCAGTACCATGATAAGCTAAGACCAGTTCACCCCCAAAGGGCTCATATTCTTTTAGGGTTAAGTACAGACTACAGAAAGGTCAGAACAAGATAAGAAAAAAGGAGAAGGGTGAAGGAAAAAACCATCCTAGAGAAGTTGAAACCAGCCTCAGGGAAGATGTGCACCTGAGAGAACAAAAGATTAAGGCATCCCTAATGGCAGTGTTCACAGGTTCCAGCAGAAGGGAAACCAAAGCCTATCTACAGGACGGCAAATTTATCCTGGGCCTCAGAGAAATGCACAAATAACTCAGTGACAACCACAAAGCCGATACAGACAACAAATCACAGAAAGAAAGAAAACAACATGAAGAACAACCAGCAGAAACATCCCTCACGGACTTCAGCAACTGGAATTAATGGATAGATTTTAAAACAAGAATGATTATCTGTTTAAACAAATATATGACAAACTTGAAAGTATCTGCAGGGTATAAAAATCTTTTTTAAAAAATCAAGTAGCAAAAAAGAATATACATTACTTTTAGAAATGGAAAACAAAATTTTAAAATTTGGTAGACTAGACCTTATATAATATTTAACTTACATGCTGAGTACATTATGCAAAATGCCGGACTAGATGACTTCAAGCTGGAATCAAGAATGCAGGGGGAAATACCAATAACCTCAGATATGGAGATGACACCACCTCATGGCAGAGAGCAAAGAGGAACTAAAGAGCCTCTTGATGAAAGTTAAAGAGAAGAACAAAAAAGCTGGCTTAAAACTCAACATTCAAAAAACGAAGTTCATGGCATCAGATTCCAGAACTTCATGGCAAACAGATGGGGAAACAATGGAAACAATGACAGACTTTATTTTCCTGGGCTCCAAAGTCACTGCAGATGGGGACTGCAGCCATGAAATTAAAAGACGCTTGCTTCTTGCAAGAAAAGCTATGACTAACCTAGACAGCAGAGACATTACTTTGCCAACAAAGGTCCATCTAGGCAAAGCTATGGATTTTCCAGTAGTCATGTATGGATGTGAGAGTTGGACTATAAAGAAAGCTGAGCGCCGAAGAATTGATGCTTTTGAACTGTGGTGTTGGAGAAGACTCTTGAGAGTCCCTTGGACTGCAAAGAGATCCAACCAGTCCATCCTAAAGGAAATCAGTCCTGAATATTCACTGGAAAGACTGATGCTGAAGCTGAACCTCCAATACTTTGGCCACCTGATGCGAAGAACTGATTCATTTGAAAAGACGCTGATGCTGGGAAAGACTGAAGGCAGGTGGGGAAGGTGATGACAGAGGATGAGATGCTTGGATGGCATCACCGACTCGATGGACATGAGTTTGAGCAAGCTCTAGGAGTTGGTGATGGACAGGGAAACCTGGCACACTGCAGTCCATGGGGTCACAAAGAGTCAGATACGACTGAGTGACTGAACTGAACTGAGACTAGACCTAAAAAAATTAATTGATTAGAAGGAATCATCTATAATGCATTAAAGGAAGAAAAAGAAACAAAAAAGAGATTAAAAGACATGGCCAATAGTGAGAAGAACTGGAAAATATTTAATCAGAGTCCCAGAAAGAGAGGAAAGAGAATAACGGCAACAGCTGACTAGATAACAGCTTAATTTTTTCCCGAACTAATGAAACTCTAGATTTGATGATTTTGAATTCTGGGGCTGGAGAAGACTCTTGACAGTCCCATGGACAGCAAAGAGATCAAACCAGTCAATCCTAAAGGAAATCAACCCTAACTATGCATTGAAAGGACCGATGCTGAAGCTCCGATACCTTGGCCACCTGATGTGAAGAGCCGACTCATTGGAAAAGATCCTGATGCTGGGAAAGATTGAAGGCAGAAGAGGGCAAGAGAGGATGAGATGGTTGGATGGCATCACCAACTCACTAGACATGAGTTGGAGCAAACTCCAGGAGATAGTGAAGGACAGGGACGCCTGGCCTGCTGTAGTCCATGGGGTCTCAAAGAGTCACACACAACTTTGTGACTGAACAGCAACAATGAAATTCACCAAATCCACAGATTCAAAAAGCCCTACAAACCTCAAGTAGAATAAACAGAAATACACAAGTGAGTTCTACATTTTGGAACTGATCAACAGTCAATTTTTGTGCCCAATACACTGTATTTTAAAGTTCTGTACAAATTTATTTGTACAAAGTTGTATGTGTGCACATACACACATACTTGCTGTGTTAATCAAATTTTTCATTCCTTCTGTGTACTTCATGTGTGCATGTGTGCTAATAAGTCCCTTTAGTTGTGTCTGACTTTGTGTGACATAGTTCTAAACTACAGAAATTAGAAGCCCCTCGATTATGAAAGTGGGTGCAGTTTTTCCTGGTATTTACATCAGCTCAATATACTTCAAAGCTCTACTATGTAAATAAAAGTTTTATGACTCTAGGGATCTTTCATCAGTAAGAAAAATATCCTCTTTAACTACTTTCAAAATGTGTTGATCTTGAATCTGATTATGACCAAGTCTGAGTCTGAGTGAACTCCGGGAGTTGGTGATGGACAGGGAGGCCTGGCATGCTGGGATTCATGGGGGTCGCAAAGAGTCGGACATGACTGAGCAACCAAACTGAACTGAACTGAATATCAGTACTATTATACTTTCTTTCCTATGGTTTCCATTTGTCCACTCTTTCCTCCCCCTAGTTTCATGATCTATTTCTTATGTGTTCCTAGTCAAACAGTTCTACAAGGTTTATCAGGAAATAGAGCAGTCCCCTATATGCTTCCCCCTCAACAGTTGCCTCCCCCTATAACTAAGCTGTTTATTCTTTCACATGATTCCTTTGTCATTTACTATCACATCATTAAATAACATGCTTGTACTGCTACTTCTTGATTTTTTCAGTATTATTATTATATTATGCAAAATCAAGATTTAGCTTTCTTTCAGCCAGTCTAACAACCTATTCCAAGCCCACTTTCTAACCTTCCATTCTAATTTTGTTAGGCCAATAGTCATAATTACATTATTACAAAGTTCAAATATGATTTATACACTTTCACCTCCAGCTATGGCAGATTAGATGGTTTACAGACTAGGGATACCAGCATAAACAACTGGAAAACTAGACAAAATGTATGAAATAACTGTTTTCAGACATTGAACAACAGGGAATGAACAGCAAGCAGATCCATGACCTCTGAGAGAAAAGAAATAAGCCAGATAAAAACCATGAGTGTCCCAGTTTTCTGCTCTTCTGGCACTTACTGGACCCTGGCACTGGTTCTAACAGTCACATTGAGCAGAAGGGACAGTGTTCAAAATTTGAAGAGGCTGAAGCAACTGAAATTTACAGGGCAAAAATACCACAAAGAGTGAACTAATACAAAAAGAGTTCCAGAAATCAATATAGAAGAATCCTGTGGTATCCAGTTTTCATAATAGCCCTCCTGATAGAATGTCAACAGTGAATCTGGGAAGGAAATCAAAAAGAATTAACACCAGCCACATGTACACTCTTTCAGAATACAGATGAGGAGGAAACACTTCTGAGGATAGTATTTCTTTGGTACCAAATCTAAAAACAATATAAAAGAAAGCCATAGATAAATACTTCTCATAGCACAGATACAAAACTCCTTATGAAAATATTAGCAAATTGAAAATAAAAAGGATAATACATCATGACACATAAACCAAACAAGATTTACCCTTGGGAGGCAAGGTTGATTTAAAAAAAAAAAAAAAATCAATCAACCTAAATCATTGCTTCTACAGAACAAAGGAGGTAACACACGATCACCTTGACAGAAGAAGAAAAGGCACTGACAAAAGGCAACACCCACTCATGATTAAAAACTCAGTAACCAAAGAATAAAAGCAAATGTCCTCAACCTGACACAGACCATCTACAAAAAAATGGTGACATACTTAATAATGAAATACTCGATGCCTTCCCACTAAGATTGGAAACAAGCAAGGATATGAGCTTGTAACACTTTCATCCAAGATTATAGTGTAGAGCTTTGTTGTTGTTCAGTTGCTAAGTCATGTCCAACTTACCCAAGTGCAATATGGCAAGAAAAATAATTTTTAAAAAATAAAGACTGAAAAGAAATAAAACTGTCTTAATTTACAGGTGTAACCATCTATTTAGAAAATCCCAACAAATCTATTTAACAAAAATCAATTATTCTACCTATAAAAATGAACAATTAGAACATGAAATCTTAAAAGGCATATCACGTGCCACAGCTCCAAAAACATAAAATAGTCATAGGCAAATATAACAAAATATGCTGCACTACACTGTACACTGCAACTATAGAACAGAGTTTCTGAAATGTAGAAAAACAAACCTTATTCATGAACTACATGCTGCTGCTAAGTCACTTCAGTTGTGTCCAACTCTGTGCGACCCCATAGACGGCAGCCCACCAGGATCCCCCGTCCCTGGGATTCTCCAGGCAAGAACACTGGAGTGGGTTGCCATTTCCTTCTTCAATGTATGAAAGTGAAAAGTGAAAGTGAAGTCGCTCAGTCGTGTCCAGCTCTTCATGACCCCATGGACTGCAGCCCACCAGGCTCCTCCGTCCATGGGATTTTCCAGGCAAGAGTACTGGAGTGGGGTGCCATTGCCTTCTCCGCATGAACTACATAAGTCAACATTTTTAAGATGTCATTTTTCCTCAAATAGACCTGACTACTCAATGCAATCTCAATCAAAATTCCAGTAGGCTTTTTGTACAAAATGACAAATGAATTAAAAAACTTATGTAGAAAGGCTAACGTTTAGCTACCCACATATCAGTCTGAAACAACCGATTCCTGATCTTTTAGGTGCAATCTACCGCTTCCTCTTTGGAAACTTGTAGAACCTGTTTCTCTTTGTTATTTTGATATTTAGAAATAAAAGTTTGTTGGACTTCCTTGGGGGTACAGTGGGTAAGTCTGTCTGCCAATGCAGGGGACATGGGTTCAATCCCTGGTCCAGGAAGATTCCACATGGCACAGAGCAAGTAAGCAAGGGTGCGACAACTGCTGAGTCCACGTGCCTAGAGCCTGTGCTCTACAGCAAGAGAAGCAACCGCAATGAGAAGCTCATACACTGCAACAAAGAGAAGCATGCCCTGCTCGCCACACTAGAGAAAGCCTATACACAGCAACAAAGACCCAGTGCAGCCATAAATAAATATTTTTAAAAAGGTCCTTGACTTTGTTTAATACCTAAACAACTATTATTTTAAAAGTTTGTGCCAGGCACTTGATAGGCATTTTTGATTCTTGGGGTTTTTTTCTCTTTTTTTTTGAGGTAACACTAGTTCATAACCTTCTGTAAGTTTCACGTGTACAACGTTTTATTTCTACTTCTGTGTACCATACAGCATGCTCACAACCAAAAATTTAGTTTCTATCTGTCACCAGTTGATGCCGTTTATCTATTTTACCCTCCCTCTTTGCCCTTTCCCCTCTGATGACCATTACCCTGTTCTCTGTATCTGTGTTTTTATTTTGTTTGCTCATTTATCTTGCTTTGTTTATGTATTCCACATATGAGTGAAATCATACAGTATTTGTCTTTCTCTAACTTATTTTGCCTAGCATTGACCCTTCAAGGTCCACCCATGCTGTTGCAAATGGCAAGATCCTACCTTTTTGATGAGTAATATTCCGAAGGTGAGTGAGTCAGTGAGTGTGTGTGTGTATGTGTACACATTGCATCTTCTTTATCCATTCATCCATTGATGGACAGTTATATTGCTTTCATATCTTTTTTACTGTAAATAATACTACAAGGAACATAATATATGTACCTTTTAAAATTAATATTTTTGAATTCTTGTTTCTTTTTAATATGAAAATATATCCTTTGGTCCTGGGAATATTCTTCAGTCATATTATCGAAGACAATTTTCCTCTCTATCATTGTAGTCTCTTCCTAGAACACTAACTTATTTATCACATGACCTTCTGGACTGATCCTCAAATCAAAGTTCTCTCTTCTGTCAAATAGTCTTCTTTGCTTTTTCACACTACTTGTTAAGAGATCATTTCAACTTCATCCTAAAACTCTTTCCTTGAGTTATTTCTGCTATCATATTTAATTTTCAATAACTGTTTATTGTTCACTGAATTTTTTAATACCATCTTATTCTTGTTTCATGGATGCAGTAGCTTCCATTATTTCTGAGGTGAAAATAACACATTTGTTGAAGTTTTCATTTCCTTGACCAGTCTCTAATTTTCATGAGAATCAACACTGTATGGTACTACATCGGTGTACCACCGTATTCCCACATCTGCTGTTTCCACCAGGTATTTTTCTCAGATATGCTGCACTAAAAGGACATGCAAAAGCAGTCTAAAGAATGACCTGTGCCTATGTTTAGGGGAGCACTAAGGTCTTCTTGACCCCACCAAGCTCAGCAACTAGGACCACAGAGAAATGTTCAACTTCATGTTTTTATAACCTTCCTCTCTCTGCTTTTCAAAGCGATGTAAACAAAAGAAGCTCTTTCTGCAAAAAGACAGGTATCATTTTGTGGGCCAAAATCAGGCACTGGCTTTGACTAGCCCCCACCTGCATCTCCAAGTTTATTTAAATCATCTCAATCGGCCATCTCACAGAATGCCTTCTACAGATTTTGCCCGCAGGGTTGGGCTACATGTAAATTATAGCTTCATGGTCCTCTCCAGAAACACCTGTGGTTTCCTTCTGTGTTAACATAACCACTGAAGCTAGTCTCCAAAGATGTAAAGATCTTCTGGTCCCTGACTGAGATGGGTAGCTTCATAATTTTGGGTGTCCAGCACTCTCCAGCAAAGCTAAGTCAGATTCGAAGACTGCCTGACCTGTACTATCTGCATTCCACAACTCACGCCATGAGATGGGTATGAGCAAGGTCTGATAGTTAAGAGACTAAGGAGAGGTTCTAAGAGTTGTGGATATTAAATCAACAGGAAGAAAAAAAAAAAATACTCCTGGTCTATTTACGATAAATGACTCATCTCATATTTCTTTAATCTGGATTTTTTTTCTTTTTCTATAAATGTTGGAAAGCATAATCTCACTTCTTTTCCACTGACCCTCTCTTGTGATTTCACTCAGTGTCATTAACTTACAAGAACATTCTATATATTGATAACTTCCAAATTTGTAACTCAATATCCAAACCAACTTGAATAAATTCACCTGTCTATTCACTATCTCCATTTACATCTCTAATAAGAATCTCAAACCTAACATATTTAAAACCAAGTTCCTGATATTCTCAAAAAATCTATTCCTATAACAGTCTTCCCCATCTCAGTTAACAGCCATTCTCTACTTCTAATTGTTCAGTTCAAAATCTTGCTGTCATCCTCAACTCTTCTACTTGTATTGTTATAAAACATATATATACAGTTTTGTAACTACATTAATTAACACTTAATTAGATCTCACCTTTTTTCATTCATAAAACATATGTTAACTGCCCACTAGATTTTAAATAAAAGACTGGACAATGCATTGTCTTCTGAGTTTCTGGTTGTTAATTTTTCTTCTTTTTTAAATAATGCAGGTATCTGAAACACATTTCTACTTTATCAAAATTTGGTAATAATGAACCCAACAGCTCTTTTAATGGGTAAAAAGAAAAGAAAGCTTAAATCATACACAGACATTAAAGAGAAGGCAAAAAATAGATATTTGCATTAACCCCTAAAGTAACAAATAAAGAAAGACCTTCAAAAGAGAGATGCAGCAATTCTACTCATTCTAATAGGTCATTCACTACACTATAACTGCTGTATCTGCTTAGTAAAACAACCAGACCCAGAAAATTACCTTAAAAATCATAGATTTTTTTTTTTTTTTAAGAGGGGATTCAAAGGACTTGCATTTGACCACCGAACCTACTACCCATCCGTCGACGCCTTAGACAAATTACTTAGAAGGCCTAGTTGCCTTGAGCGTACAATAGGGATAGCACTGTCAGCCTAGAATTGTCAACAAATGAGTGTTACCTTCTGAACCAGGATTTCTCTTGTCATTTTAAATCACACTCTTTTTCAGTAAACATCAAAACTTCTCTATTTTGTACTAGAAAACTAAAGTAAATTTCTCCCCAGATGTAAAACTGACTGTGTTTTTCCAATCTGGCATCATCCTATCTAAATCTACTGCCTCTCACTACTCCTAATCCTTGGTAAAGAATCTGCCTGAAGTGCAGGTGATCCGGGTTCAATTCCTGGGTTGGGAAGATCCGCTGGAGAAGGAAATGGGAACCCACTCCAGTATTCTTGCCTGGAGAATCCCATGAACAGAGGAGCCTGGCAGGCTACAGTCCATGTGGTCACAAGAGTCAAACACAACTTAGCGACTAAACCACCACCACCACCACTGACTGTCAATCTCCTCAGATAAGAAAACTAAAGGCCAACCAGAGAGGTTCTATGACTTCAGCAAGGTAATATACTTAGTTAACCATAATGTTGAGACTCTGATTCCCAGGGCAGTGTTCTTTACACTTCATGATATCTTAAGAATATAATGTCACACTTTATCTCACCTGAGTTGTGTAGATTCTATTAAAATCTACTTGCTCATAGGCATGGGGGAAAAAACTAAACACAAAGTTATTTTGGAGCATTTACCTTTCTACATGCAGGACAAAGCCCATTTTCATCAGTGCGAATTCGATGCCAACAAAAGCGGCAAATCTGGTAGCCACAGGTGCAAGGGAAAAAGTTGATATCATCTATCTCCAAGGGTTCCATGCAAAGAGGACATTCCACAGGGTCTTCCTTTGCGTCAGGACTGCGAGACATCTTCACTTTTATTAAACAGCAGCAAAAGTTTATAATAATTTAAGGGAGAAGGAAGTTCAGCACTGAGAACTAAACTGTAGAACTTCAAAGACCTGCATGAGAAAAAACAAAATACACTGCTTACTACTGAAAAACAAGAGCATTTTCAACAATCAAGAATCATATTATCAACAATGAAAAATATTAATCAGATCAATTTTTACTATCATCTCAGAAGATGGAATTCTGAGCATTTTGCATGTCAAGATAAAAGACTTGAGAGGCTGTTACATTTTTTGATTCAACAGAAAGAAAAAAGTTCTTCTTTTAGCTAAAACATTTAATACAAAACCAGTACTAATCATAGCACATTTTAGAGTAATAAATACTATACAGAAGCACATTCATCTTAAAACATATTCTAAATTCAAACTGTCTTATCTTTGACCTAAAAGCTAGTAGTAATAATACTGCCATATAACTAAGAGTATTATAATAGTCTAAAATGTCCTAATTTACAAATAAATTTAATAAAGAAGAGAGGCTTCAGAAGTCCATTACATGTTAATATCAAATCATAACCACAGAAAATATAAGAGCTGAAAAAATGTGCCACAGGAGCTAGCTGTTTACAATTAAACAGGCATTAACATGCCAATAAAAATTTCATTTCTGGGAAAATAAGCACATGTTAAAACAAATGAAAATATCCTTTTTATTGTAGAAATGCTACTAAAAGCCTAGAGAAAGGAGAAAGAGAATACATAGACCTCCATGTTTCAAAGTCTTTTTAAAATTTAAATACTTTATCTTTTTAGATTATGGAGAATTGAAAATTTTAGGCAAAAGTCACTGTCAAAATGTTACGTCAAAATAACAGATTTTTGTTTATTTATATAATTTGACAAATTAATTCTAAAGTTTACACGAAAGAGTAAATGCATTAGAAATGCTTTGAAACTTTTCAAAGGGGGAACTTGGGAATTTGTGCTATCAGATATTGCACTGTACCACAAAGCTATAGTAACAAATAATTTGATACCGATACAAAAACAGACAAAAGATCAAAAAAACTAAATAAGGAATTTAGAAACAGACCATGAATTAGATTTCAATATTTGATAAGAGAGACATAACATCAATATGGCAAGGATGGACCCAATTTATAAAGAGCAACAGGATCCTGCTCTATTTTGAGAAAGAAACAGTATATAGCCATCTCACACTGCAATCAAAATAAATCCCAGATAATCTGTCTAAAGAGTTATACGATGAAATAAACTATTAAAGTGTTAGAAGAAGACAGAATTTAAAAACTTGGGATACAGGAAGTCTTCCTAAGACAAAAACATAAATTCATAAAAGATAAATATAATCAACTTAGCAAAGTAAAAAGAGAAAGACAAAATTAAAGGCAAGCAACAGAATAAAGGATATAGTCACTGTATTTAAGCGTTACTATCCTGAATATACAAGGAATCTTACAAGCAATGTTTAAAAGGCAAATAAGTCAGAAGAAAAGATGAGAACAGAATATGATCAGTAGTTCACAAAAGAAATACAAATGATTACAACATTACAAAAAGATGATCAACCTCTTTAGTTAGTAAACAGTGAGATAGCATTTTCCCTGCACCAGCCTGTCAAAGTTAGTCTCCCCACAAAGCAGAGATCATCACTGAAATAAGTTCCTCTTTACAAAGAGTAAGTTCGAGCAAAAAGAGTACCTTGCCTTAAGTGGTAGCTGCTCAGTTGTTTCCGACTCTTTGCGACTTCACGGACTGTAGCCAGTCACGCTCCTCTGTCTATGGGATTCTTCAGGCAAGAATACTGGAGTGGGCTGCCATTCAGGGTATGCCATTCAGGGAATTCTTGCCTGGAGAATCCCATGGACAGAGGAGCCCGACGGGCTATAGTCCATGAGGTCGCAAAGATTCGGACACAAGTGAGACAAAGTGAAGAAGAACAAAAGAGCCTCTTGATGAAAATCAAAGAGGAGAGTGAAATGTTGGCTTGAAACTCAACATTCAGAAAACTAAGATCATGGCATCTGGTCCCATCACTTAATGGTAAATAGATGGGGAAACAGTGGAAACAGTGACAGACTTTATTTTGGGGGCCTCCAAAATCACTGCAGATGCTGACTGCAGCCATGAAATTAAAAGACATTTGCTCCTTGGAAGAAAAGTTATGACCAAGCTAGACTGCATATTAAAAAGCAGAGATATTACTTTGCCAACAAAGGTCCATCTAGTCAAAGCTATGGTTTTTCCAGTGGTTGGGTATGGATGTGAGAGCTGGACTATAGAGAACACTGAGAGTAGAAGTGACTTTTATCACGGGACTCTGCAGTTCCTCTCCGCTTTCTGCCATAAGAGTGGTGGCATCTGCACATCTGACGTAATTGATTTCTCTCTGCAATCCTGATTCCAGCTTGTGCTTCATCTAGTCCGGCACTTCAAATGATGTACTCTGCATATAAGTTAAATAAGCAAGTTAACAATATACAGCCCTGACCTACTCTTTTCCCAATTTGGAACCAGTCTGTTGTTCCAAGTCTGGTTCTAACTGTCACTTCTTGATCTGCAAACAGATTTCTCAGGAGGCAGGTATGGTGGTCTGGTATTTCCATCTCTTTAAGAATTTTCTGTAGTTTGTTATGATCCACATAGTCAAAGGCTTTAGTGTAGTCAATGAAGCAGAAGTAGATGTTTTTCTGAAATTCTCTTGCTTTTTCTATGATCCAACAGATGTTGGCAATTTGATCTCTGGTTCCTCTGCCGTTTCCAAACCCAGTTTGAACATCTGGAAGTTCTCGGTTCACGTACTGTTGAAGCCTAGTTTGGAGAATTTTGAGCGTTACTCTGCAAGTGTGTGAGATGAGTGCAATTGTGCGGTAGTTTGAACATTCTTTGGCATTGCCTTTCTTTGGGATTGGAATGAAAACTGAGCTTTTCCAGCCCTGTGGCCACTGCTGAATTTTCTAAATTTGCTGGCATATTGAGTGCAGCACTTTCACAGCATCAACTTTTAGGATTTAAAATAGCTCAGCTATAATTCCATCACCTCCACTAGCTTTGTTCATAGTTACATAGAAATTACATTCCTGAATATATTATACAGGAATGTATACTATAATTACACATAATAGAAAAGCTATTTATAGATATGACATATACATACACACATTTTGAATGGTAATTAGAACAGCATCTTAACTGAACTTTCAGAAAGAGACTCACAGACTTAGAGGACAAACCTATGGTTGCCAGTGGGAGGGTTAGAGGGAAGGGATGGTTAGGGAGTTGGGGTAGTCATGTACACTCTGCTATATTTAAAGTGGACAAATAATGAGGACCTACTATACAGGACAAGGAACCCTGATCAGTGTCAAGTGGCAGCTTGCAGGGGAGGGAAGTTTGGGGGAGAATGGGTACATGTGTATTTACGGCTGAGTCCCTTCATTGCTCACCTTAAGGTATCATAACATTGTTTGTTAACTGGCTATATCCCAATACAAAATAAAAGTAAAAAAAAAGAACAGCACCTTAAGTTTCCATTAAAACCTTACATTCAATACATATACAGAACTATAAACTAATATTTCAATATTTTTTAAAAACCTATAATAAATGTAAGTACAATACTACACAGCTCAGCTTCCAGTTGAGCTATTTCAAATCCTAAAAGATGATGCTGTGAAAGTGCTGCATTCAATATGCCAGCAAATTTGGAAAACTCAGCAGTGGCCACAGGACTGGAAAAGTCAGTTTTCATTCCAATCCCAAAGAAAGGCAATGCCAAAGAATGCTCAAACTACCGCACAATTGCACTCATCTCACACGCTAATAAAGTAATGCTCAAAATTCTCCAAGCCAGGCTTCAACAATACGTGAACCATGAACTTCCAGATGTTCAAGCTAGTTTTAGAAAAGGCAGAGGAACCAGAGATCAAATTGCCAACATCCGCTGGATCATGGAAAAAGCAAGAGAGTTCCAGAAAAGCATCTATTTCTGCTTTATTGACTATGCCAAAGCCTTTGACTGTGTGGATCACAATAAACTGTGGAAAATTCTGAAAGAGATGGGAATACCAGACCACCTGACCTGCCTCTTGAGAAACTTATATGCAGGTCAGGAAGTAACAGTTAGAACTGGATATGGAACAACAGACTGGTTCCAAATAGGAAAAGGAGTAC
>SJYT01043569.1:130419-199584 GCA_006410635.1 Cephalophus harveyi
CATGACCACCCTTATGGCAGAAAGTGAAGAACTAAAGAGCCTCTTGATGAAAGTGAAAGAGGAGAGTGAAAAAGTTGGCTTAAAGCTCAACATTCAGAAAACTAAGATCATGGCATCTGGTCCCATCACTTCATGGGAAATAGATGGGAAAGCAATATAAACAGTGTCAGACTTTATTTTTGGGGGCTCCAAAATGACTGCAGATGGTGATTGTAGCCATGAAATTAAAAGATGCTTACTGCTTGGAAGGAAAGTTATGACCAACCTAGATAGCATGTTAGAAAGCAGAGATGTTGCTTTCCCAACAAAGGTCCATCTAGTCAAGGCTATGGTTTTTCTAGTAGTCATGTATGGATGTGAGAGTTGGACTGTGAAGAAAGCTGAGCGCCGAAGAATTGATGCTTTTGAACTATGGTGTTGGAGAAGACTCTTGAGAGTCCCTTGGACTGCAAGGAGATCCAACCAGTCCATCCGAAAGGAAATCAGTCCTGAATATTCATTAGAAAGATGGATGCTGAAGCTGAAATTCCAGTACTTTGGCCACTTGATGCGAAAAACTGAATCACTTGAAAAGACCCTGATGCTGGGAAAGACTGAAGGCAGGAGGAGAAGGGGACGACAGAGAATGAGATGTTTGGATGGTGTCACCGACTCAATGGACACGGGTTTGAGTAAACTATGGGAGTTGGTGATGGACAGGGAGGCCTGGCATCCTGCAGTCCATGGCGTCTCATTGAGTTGGACACGGCTAAGCAACTGAACTGAACGGAACTCCATATCACAATAGCATTGGCTAACTCCTTCCAGAACTCAGAGTAAGAGTGCTTATAGTTTTTAAACACCAGAGAGTAGAAGGAAGTATCCCAACATGAAACAGCCAAACAACAGAAAAGCTACCTGCTCAGAAAGATAGAATTAGTAATACATCAGAGCTAAAGCTGCATTACAAGAGATAAATGTTACTGTGTAAAAGAAACTTTGACATTAAATAGAGATCGAAAACAATCTTAATTGCACCAAAAAGAATAAAATACCCAGGAATTATATTTGGTGCAGTTAGGTTATGTTTTCAATCTGCTGATGTTAATAGGAGTTACATTGGTTGTTATAGGAGTTACAGACATATCAGAAAACAGTGTCAAATTCCTGCTCTCATGGAGTTTATATTCTGTTTAGTTTTGTGTAAAATATCAGTAGAGTCTTGTCACGGGGTGCTGTGGATTAAAGATGTTAATCAGTCTTACATACTGAAAAATATGTAATCTTCTAAGAACTTTTTGCCTAGCCTCATTTGTCTCTGGTTTTCTTTTATGTTTGAATAAAAGCAAACAAATATTATAGAACAAAGTGCCTTGTTGGGATCTGGTTCATTGCAGTGTGAAAATAAATAAAGGTAGGATCCATATTATAGGAGAATTAGTCACCTTCTTTTCACCCAGTTCCTGCTTTATGGTAACATTCTCATTAAAATGCATTCCAAGCACCAGCAGCATGTGATTCCACAGTTGTAAGGTGTAATGATTTGGCAAAAAGTGGTTGGTGCTCTTTGTTCATTTAAGAAACAGTTGTTGGGTGCCCATTATGTGCTGCAGGATACAGTTGTGTTTGAGACAAAATCCCTGTCCTGGACCTTCCAAGTAGAATGTAAGGTGATAGAGACTGTCTGGTTGGTTGTTTGGTGGCCAGCGCCATCTCAGAGAGTTGGGCTGGTCAGGGCAGGTCTGTGGGTGGAGGTGACCCAAGAGAAGCAGTGTGCTTGGACACATGTAGTGGCCAGCCTTTTGAAGATCGTGGGTTCCTGGGTAAGGGAAGAACATTCCTAGTAGAGAAACAGCAAATGAAAAGTATACTTAATTTAAGTGGTTGTTAGTTAATCCTTTTGTCAGATTAAAGTAATCCAATGTTAATAAGTAGTTTTACAGTTGACCCTTGAACAGTGTGATTTAGGGATGTCAGCCTTCAGCACAGTCAAAAATCTTGAGTGTAATGTACAGTCTGCCTTCCATATCAGAGGTTCCTTGCTGTCCACAGTTCCTCCGTATCTGCAGTTTCAAGTTCAGAGATTCAGCCAACCGTGGGTCATGTGATACTGAGTATTTACAGTTGAAAAAAAAGTTGTGAATAAGTGGATTCCTACAGTTCAAGCCTGTTATTCAAGGGTCAACTATAGTATCTCCTTGGGTTGTGCTTATAGGAATACCTTAATATTTAGTTTTTCGGCCAAGTTGAGTCTGTAATTAGTGGATTATGTAAATCAATTGTAAGACAGTGATTTCCAAACAACCAAGGAGCAGATTCTGAAGCAATTCAATACTCCACAGTACCCACTTAACACTTCAGTTTGTATTAATGATGCTTACCTGGCTACTCTTAAGTTTTCTGGAGTTGGCTGTGTTGGTGGCCAAGTGCCTCTTCTCTGTGCTTCTTAGAATTATGGAGTGGAGCTAATTCAACTGAAAAATTGTTATGTACATTTTGATATTTTCCTTAATTTCATAATGTTGCCTGTTAGTTAAAAAAAAAAAAAACCTTTGGTACATGTTTTTTGCCCTTATATCCTATACTTAGGTACATATTTAGATATTCATGAAATCAGATACTTAGGTATTTATGATATTAGGTTTTTGTGTTTCCTGATTAGGTTTCCTTTTTAAAAAACTTAATTAATTTGACTGTGCTGGGTCTTAGTTGTGGCACATGGAATCTGTTTCCTTCACCAGGAAAGAAACCTGGGCCCCCTACATTGGGAGCATGAGGTTTAGCCACTGGACCACGAGGAAAGTCCCCTCTGACTAGGTTTCTATTTTCTGTATTTTATGGATATGATATGTAATTAACATAGTGGAATATCTCTTTTTCTCTGTGCTTGGTAGAAGTCTGAAAGAGTCTCTGTCGAGGTCCTTACAGTTGAATTTCAGTGTTAGCCACATATCATCTTTTATATTTATTCATCAGTATAGTTGTCTTGCCCTGTTCTTTTTGTCTGTTTACAACAAACTCCTGGAAAGAATTCTAATGCTCTCATCCCCAGTATCTCTCCTCCACATTCTGATTTCACTCTCATCAGCTGCCCTGGGTTGCAAGCAGTGTCATTCTGCCAGATGGGATTTTTGGTTCACCATTCCTGGTTATTCTCTCACCTTCCTGTCTTCCTCTCAGTTTCTTCTGATTCTCCTCTTCATCTTGACCTCTAGGCACTGGAGTATTTCAGGGTTCAGATTTTAAGTATCTTCTCTATTTCTACTCACTTTTATGGTGATGCTGTATAAATTTATGAATTGAAAAGTGAAAATGAAAGTAAAGGTCACTCAGTCGTGTCCAACTCTTAGCGACCCCATGGACCCTGCCAGGCTACTCTGTCCGTGAAGTTCTCCAGACCAGAACACTGGAGTGGGATTCCCTTCTCCAGGGGATCTTCCCAACCCAGGGATTGAACCCAGGTCTCCCACATTGCAGTTGGATTCTTCACCCTCTGAGTCACTGGGGAAGCCCTAATTTTATAACTTAAAGCATGCTTTATATGATTCAGCTCTTAAATATATATATACTCCAGACTCCGGTATTTACTTCTTTGGCTATTCTTGGGCATTTTAAGCTTAATGTCTAACAAACACTGAACTTGTGGTACCTGCTTCTCCAACTCTCAGTTCTGCTTGTACCACTTTATGCCTGCAGTCTCCCTCATTTCTAGAAATGTTAACTTCTTTTGAGTTGCTTAACAAAAAACATTGATGTCATTTTTATTTCTTTCATGTTCTGTGTTCACTTGATCAGCAGATCCTGTTGGCATTGTTTGCAGAATATATCCAGACTCTGGTATCTCATACAGTCTCACTTTGTTCACTGCCACTGTGGTTTTAATCATTACCATTTCTCATCTGGATTATTGCATTAGCCTGGAAGTGGTTTCCCTGCTTCTGCCTCTGCCTCTGCCTCTGGGATTTCTGTCTCATATGTTCTCAGAACAGCATCTAGAGTAATCTTGGAGAGTTAGATCCTATCACACTTTTATTCACAGTGCTCTGGTCACTTTCCATTTCACACAAAGGAGAAAACTAAAGTTCTCCTGGCCTACGAGACTGAGCCTAGCTTGTCCCCTGTACCTTTCTATTTTTACCTGCTCTTCTCCCCCTTTTTGCTAATCAGGCCACGTAGACTTGCCCCCATTCTTCTGTTCTTCCTCCATCCTGGGCATGCTCCTGCCTCAGAGTCTAGGTACTTGATGTGCCTTCTAATTAGAAAGCTACTCCCTCAACTTGTTCTGCTTTTGCTGAAAATTCACCTCGGCATTGCCATCCCCAGGCTCTTTCTGGCCTGAGCAGTGAGCTTTCTCCTAGCCTGGAAGCTCTTGCGCAGGAGACAACTGGTACCAGTATCCCCGGCTCTCCCTGGCCTCTCAGTTTAAAATTATAGACCACTGTTTGTTCCCTTCTTTGTACTCCCTATTATTCTTCCCTTTTGTTTATACACTATATATCTTTTTTATTTGTCTCATCCTAGTTAAAAGGAAGCTTCATGGCAACAGTTTTAAAATTTTTTCTGTTTTATGAAAAACATCAAAGCAGTGAAGTGAAGTCGCTCAGTCATGTCCGACTCTTTGCAACCCCATGGACTGTAGCCTACCAGGCTCCTCAGTCCATGGGATTTTCCGGGCAAGAATACTGGAGTGGGTTGCCATTTCCTTCTCCATCAAAGCAGTGAGACTAGTATAATAAATGAACCCTCATCTCCCTGTTACTTATACAGTTAGTTAATATTAATAGTTCTTCTTTTTCCATTTAAACCCCACTCACTTCTCCTTCAGTGCAGTTCAGTCACTTAGTCGTGTCCAACTCTTTTCGACCCCATGAACCTCAGCACGCCAAGCTTCAGTCCTCCTTACCTCCCCTCAACCAAGATTATTTTGAAGAAGAGCTCAGAAATCATATAATTTCATCTGTAAATATTTTAGTATGTATCTCTAAAATAAAAGAATTCTTTATTTAAAAAAATAGCATAAATATTATCCTGTCTAAAATAAAGGTACTTTTTAATGTTTCCAAGTATTCAGTCAATGTTCATTTATTTACCCAGTTCCCACGTATTTTTCTTTTTACAGTTTAAATTAGAATTGAAATAGGTCAGTATGTTCATATGTTCATTTGGTTGCTGTGTGACTTTAGTATGTATCAGTCTATGTAACGCTTAACCCCTTTACTATTACTAAATGATCTCCCAGCTGAATCCTCCTGCCAGTGCAGGAGGTGCAGGAGAAATGGGTTCAATCCCTGGATTAGGATGTTCCCCTAGAGAAGGAAATGCAGCCCACTCCAGTGTTCTTGCCTGGGAAATCCTATGGACAGAGGAGCCTGGAGGGCTGTCGCCCATAGGGTCACAAAGAGTCAGACACAACTGAGCGACTGAACATCCACACGCGTTTCTATTTCTAACCCCTTACTTCTTCACACTTAGTGAAGAAACCAGGTTGTTTGTCTTGAGAATTCTGTGTCACTGGTATCTGGAATAATCTACGCCAGCCTGTGACACATAGTAGGTGCTCAATATTTTTGAATGAATTACTATAAAGGTACATAATTTATGGTATTTTAGGATGGAATTAAAATGCTCAAATGTTAGGGAATGATTATCATCTCACTTTTATAATGTGATAGAATCATTTTGGCAGTAAGAGAAATTATTTTGACAGTTGGGGAGGGGTCATAGTGAAGGGTACTTAGGGCTACAGAAAATGGTTTGAAAAATAATTATAGTATCTGCTAAGATATTATAATGGCTACTCTCTTATGTTTTCAGTCAAGCATGCAGTCAGGCACTTGTTAGGATAGTTTTTACAGTAGCCTTTCAGTGGAGGGAGATATTACCTACATTTTCCCAGTGAACTGAGGTTCAGTGGGGGAAGCAGAAGGAAAGTGAGTGGGTGCTGAGCATCACTGTTTTTCTTCATAAATTTTATAGAATTAGGCACAATTCTTTAAAATCAGGTACATGTATAACTTTAAAAAGAAAAGATTTAAAAAGTGGCACCAGTGATTATGTATTTTTTGGGGAAATTCCTTTTGACAAAGTGTTTTTAATATGATATGGATTAGAAAGTATGAATGAGAAGGAGGAGAAAGCTGCTTTCTGAAATAACTATCATTGCATTTTGGTGTGTGTTTTATTGGTGTGTGTGTGAGAACATAAAGTTTGGGAAGCAGTTTTACCATGTGCACTTCTTTCCCTCATATAATATGCCTTTAACATACTGAAGGCTCTAAAGATTTGCAGTGAGAAAACTGTTTCAACTTCATTTAGCCTAGTGTCTTTTAGATTTGTTTGATAGAAACTTTCTTTCTGGAAATATTAATCAGTTTTCCCCCGAAGTATGAATTGTTTGACAAAAGTCGAAATATTTATTTAAATATTTGACAAAAGTCGAAATATATGTTTAAATATAAGACTTTAGAATGTGTTAAATTTCAACAGAAAGGATGGATAATTCCTGTTGGAGTAACTGAAGACAGTATTCTGAAGAAAAATTAGATTATGAGATAATCGGAGAAGGCAATGGCACCCTACTCCATTACTCTTGCCTGGAGAATCCCGGGGACGGGGTAGCCTGGTGGGCTGCCATCTGTGGGGTCACACAGAGTTGAACATGACTGAAGCGACTTAGCAGCAGCAGCAGCATGAGATAATACTAAAATAAAGGTAAATGAGGGAAAATACTTGCATTAGATAGGTAACGCAGATATTACACAAAGAGTTTGTATAAATTATTGAGAGAAGAATGCATTAAGACAAGCCTAGAAGAGAAGGCCGAGCTAAAAAAAGCACAGAAAAGCAGTATGTATGTCAGGCTTATAGTAACAGTGTTTCTTTTAAAAATCTGCAACTCAGTGCTAGTAAGTTCTTAATTGAGACTTAATATGAAACTTTTTGCACTGTAAATTGTTTACATTCTTTATCAAAAGTCATGCGATGAGATTGAAAAATAGTAGAATATATAAATTTGCCTTCTTTGACTCAGTAAGCTTGTGTTTTTAAATTTATTGTAAAGAAGTTTAAGAGGGAAAAAAGGTAGTAGCGTTATTTGTATTTTTAAAATTAGAAACGTACCAATATTTAAAATGATAAATTCACCCCCAAATGACTCATTGTATATATAGCACACAAATTTATGATGTGTGTCATAATGTGGACTCTTTATGGAAGGAGCGTGTGAATCATCCATAAAGGAAACACTTTCTGAAGGGAGGCCCTTAGAGGCTGAGTGGTGGTCTGCTGCTGTGTTAGAGGAGAAACCTGAGGGGGCTCTGTTAAGAGTATGTATCTGTGGAAGTTTTAATTTTACTTCAGATCACAAACTCTGAAATAGATACGTAACCTTTATCGTTGAGTTTGCAAAGAGTCCATGCTCTTTAGGTTTTTCTGAAGTCTGATAGTTAGGGCCAAGTTTCATAATAGAGGAGATAAGTTCCTAGAAGCAGTGGAGTTTGGCCTTTGTACTGCCAGCGTGAGTTGAATTAAGGCTTGTCAGATGTGAAGTATCTGCAGTACTGTGGTTCTCCCTTCTGTATGGTGTAAAGTGACTTAAACTTATGCCAGTTTTGAGAAATTTAATAAAATTTACCTTAACAAGGGAACATTTCACCTAAAAATGGGCACAATAAGGGACAGAAACAGTAGAGACCTAGTAGATGCTGAAGATCAATAAGAGATGGAAGGAATACACAGATGAACTGTACAAAAAAAGATCTTAATAAACCGGCTAACTGGTGGTGTCATTCTGGAGTGTGAAGTCAAGTGAGCCTCAGGGATCACTGCTGTGAAGCTAGTGGATGCAATGGAATTCTAGTTCAGTTCAGTCGCTTAGTCGTGTCCGACTCTTTATGACCCCGTGGACTGCAGCATGCCAGGCCTCCCTCTCCATCACCAACTCCCGGAGCTTACTCAGACTCACATCCATTGAGTCAGTAATGCCATCCAACCATCTCATCCTCTGTCGTCCCCTTCTTCTCCTGCCCCCAAGCTTTCCCAACATCAAGGTCTTTTCCAGTGAGTCAGTTCTTCACATCAGCTCGCCAAAGTATTGGAGTTTCAGCTTCAGCATCAGTCCTTCCAATGAATATTCAGGACCAGTTTCCTTTAGGATGGACTGGTTGGATCTCCTTGCAGTCCAAGGGACTCTCAAGAGTCTTCTCCAACACCACAGTTCAAAAGCATCAATTCTTTGGTGCTCAGCTTTCTTTATAGTCCAACTCTCATATCCATACATGACTACTGGAAAAACTACAGCTTTGACTAGATAGATGGACCTTTGTTGGCAAAGTAATGTCTCTGCTTTTTAATATGCTGTCTAGGTTGGTCATAACTTTCCTTCCAAGGAGTAAGCGTCTTTTAATTTCATGGCTGCAGTTACCATCTGCAGTGATTTTGGAGCCCCCCAAAATAAAGTCTGTCACTGTTTCAATTTTTTCCCCATCTGTTTGCCATGAAGTGATGGGACCAGATGCCATAATCTTAGTTTTCTGAATATTGAGTTTTAAGCCAACTTTTTCACCCTCCTCTTTCACTTTCATCAAGAGGCTCTTTAGTTCTTTGCTTTCTGCCATAAGGGTGGTGTCATCTGCATATCTGAGGTTATTGATATTTCTCCCGGCAATCTTGATTCCAGCTTATGCTTTATCCAGCCCAGTATTTGCATGATACACTCTGCATATAAGTTAAATAGGCAAGGTGACAATATACAGCCTTGACATACTCCTTTCCTGATTTGGAACCACTCTGTTGCTCCATGTGCAATATTAACTGTTGCTTCTTGACCTCCATACAGATTTCTCAGGAGGCAGGTAAAGTGGTCTGGTATTCCCATCTCTTCAAGAATTTTCCACAGTTCGTTGTGATCCATACAGTCAAAGGCTTTGGGATAGTCAATAAAGGAGAAGTAGATGTTTTTCTGGAACTCTCTCGCTTTTTAGATGATCCAAAAGATGTTGGCAATTTGATCTCTGGTTCCTCTGCCTTTTCTAAAACCAGCTTGAACATCTGGAAGTTCACGGTTCACGTATTGCTGAAGTCTGGCTTGGAGATTTTTGAGCATTACTTTGCTAGCGTGTGAGATGAGTGCAATTGTGTGGTAGTTTGAGCATTCTTTGGCATTGCCTTTCTTTGGGATTGGAATTAAACTGAACTTTTCCAGTAGTAGGATTTCCAGTAGAGCTATTCAAAACCCTGAAGAATGATTCTATCAAACTGTTGCAGTCAACATATCAGCAAATTTGGAAGACCCAACAGTGGCCACAGGATTGGAAAAGGTCAGGCCTCATCCCAGTTCCCAAGAAGAGTGGCAAAGAATGTTCAGACCATCGGACAGTTGCACTCATCACCTATGCTAGTAAGGTCATGCTTAAAATCTTGCATGCTAGGCTTCAGCATTACCTGAATCAAGAAGTTCCAGACGTCCGAGCTGGAGTTAGAAAAGTCAGAGGATTCAGAGACACGTTGCCACGTTCCCTGGATCATAGAGAAAGCAAAGGAATTTCAGAAAAACATCTACCTCTGTTTCATAGACCACGTTAAAGCCTTTGTGTGGATCATAGAAATTGTGGAAAGCTCTTAAAGAGATGGGAATACCAGACCATCTTACTTGTCTCCTGAGAAACCTGTATTTGGGTCAAGAAACAGAAACATGTATGGAGCAACAGGTTGGTTCAGGATTGAGAAAGGAGTATGACGGAGCTGTCTGCTGTCACTCTGTTTATTTAACCTATATGCTGAGCACATCATGAGAAATGCTGGGCTGAATGCGTTACAAGCTGGAATCAAGGTAGGCGGGAGAAACATCAGCAACCTCAGATATGTGAATGATACCACTCTAATGGCAGAAAGCGAAGAGGAACTAAAGAGCCTCTTGATAAGGGTGAAGGAGGAGAGTGAAAGCTCCAGCTTAAAACTAAATATTAAGAAAACTAAGATCATGGCATCCAGTCCTATTACTTCATGGCAAATAGAAGGGGAAAAGGTGGAAGTAGTGACAGATTTCCTCTTCTTGGGTTCTAATATCACTGCAAATGGTGACTGTAGCCATGAAATCAGAAGATTATTGCCTCTTGGCAGGAAAGCTATAACAGACCTACAAAGCGTGTTGAGAAGCTGAGACGTGACTGCCAACAAAGGTCCGTATGGTCACTGTGGTTTCCCGAGTGATCACTTACGGCTGTGAGAGCTGGACCATAAAGGAGGCAGAGTGTTAGAAGACTTGATGGCTTCAAGCTGTGGTGCTGCAGAAGACTCCTGAATGTCCCTTATACAGCAAGGAGATCAAACCAGTCAATATTAAGGGAGATGAACTCTGAATACTGGTTGGAAGGACTGCCGCTGAAGCCTGAAGGTCCAGTATTTTGGCCACCCAGTGTGAAGAGCCGATTCATTGGAAAAGTCTCTGATGCTGGGAAGGATTGAGGGCCGAAGGAGAAGAGGGCATCAGAGGATGAGATGGCTGGATGGCATCACTGACTCGATGGACATGAGTTTGAGTAAACTCCAGGAGTTGGTGATGGACAGGGAGGCCTGCCATGCTGCAATTCATGGGGTCGCAAAGAGTTGGACACCACTGAGCAACTGAACTGAACTGAGAATAAATAGAGATTTGAAAAGAGCACAGATTCTATGTCACTGCTTTCTATTCATTTTCTTAGTGGAAGTTGTTGGACTGAACTTTCCAAAACTTAAATATCTAATTGGATGGGTTTTACAAGAGATTGTTCATTCTGTACTCTGATTTACTTTAATCAGACTAATGGATTAGAAGAAGGAAATTTCAGGTACATTTTTAATGGAAGGTTTGTTCTAGGGGGGATTGAGGGGAAAAAGAATACATAAATTGTGATGGTGGGGTCCATGATAGGGGAGACTGTGAACCAAAGTCCACAGTTTCTAGGTGCCAGATTCTGTTCTATCTAAGCCCTACATTCACTCTGATGTAATCATTACAGTGCGCCGCTGACTACTAGCATGATCTCTGCTTTATAGAGCAGCTTGAGGCACAGCAAGGTTAAGCAGATGCATTGCTTTTGGGGGCCGTACTGCTTGAGAGCCCTGGAAATGTTGGAAACAACCTAGAGCTTGATTTTTTTTTTTTTTTTTTGCTTCCCCGTGTTACGGAGAGACCAGTGTGACTGGAGCACTGTGAGTCATTGGTCGAGAAGTCAGGAAAGTGGGTGGGGGCTGCTCTTCTCTGGATCCCGGAGGCCCTGGCTGGGATTTTGAAAATGTATCTGAAGTGTGTGAACATACATCTGTTTTGGTAAAGTTTGGGGGATAGAAGAATGGTAACATGATATAACTTTATATTTTGGAAGAATCTAAGATATAGTTATGACGTCTGGAAAACAAACTGTGAGTATGAGTGTGTGTCTGTGGCGGTGGCCGTGGAGGATCCTGGGACACTGGGGGGCTTGATGGGAGATGATGGTGTTTTGGGGAGAAGGTGAACTGTGGGAGTGGTCAGTGGTGATCAGACAGGTGATGTGTTTTGCAGATAGAGCTAGCAGGTTGAGCTGACCCTTGAATGTAGGATATGAGGAGAGAGGCACTGAGGATCGTTCTAGAGCTTTAGCATTGAGCAGCTGGGTTCCATTACTGGAACTGTCTCAGGAGGGCAGAATTACTGAGGGGAGGGGAAATGGGTAGAATTGGTGTTTCTTTTCTATATTGATCTTGAGATACCTGTTTGACAACCTAGTGGACATGTCAGATCACACTCTCAGGAGGTCATATGTGAGTCTGGAGCTGGGGAAGAGAACTTTGGGAGTCAAGTGAGTATATATGGACTGGCTAAATTCGTTTAGGGAGAAGTGAGTGCACATAAAGGGGAGATGGGAAGACTGAACTTTTTTAAGTCCTTTGGTGTGTGATACCTGCAAGAAGAGATCTATAAAGGGTGTTGAGAAGTAGCCAGTGAGGGAGGAGTGTGTGATGTTCAGAAATCAAGTGAGAAACAGGGTTCAGGACGGGGAGAGGGGTCAGCTGTAGCTGCCAGGAAAGGGAAAAGGTAAAACCTAGTAACTGACCTCCAGATTTGTCTTTGCTAAATCCTGTCAATCCTGCTGTGAAGTATAGCCCTAAAATTCAGACTGCCCTTTTATAATCCTGCCAATGAACACTGTTAATCAGGTTTTAATCACTTTTCTCCTGGACTGTTTTTTGAGTTATTACTTTCTCTCCAGATTACGATACAAAATGCATGTTTATTATAGAAAATATACAGTGATTTAAACCCTGCTTCTCCAGTTCCTTACCCCACCTTACCACCAGATAGCCACAGATAACCTTCCTTCCCCCATCCATTTCTATCTCTTCATACATGTATGCATATAATGCTTAACTTTTGCTTTTTAAAATAAACATGGTAGAACTAATTATCTAATGTTAGAGATTCTCTGAGAATGTGTATGAATGTGTGGCAGCATCCATCATGGTGGAGTAACCTTCTAACGGAACTCCCCGCATTTCCCCCAATTTATATCTTAAATGAGTCCTGATGAATTTTCTAAGATAAATTCTTCTCTAAGCCTTTAGTACATAGAGCATAGTGATAAAAAACATGGACTCTGTTTTTGAGAGTAATCCATGCATATAGCAGGAAATGTGGAAAATAGCAAAAAAGTATATTATTTTATAGAATAATTGTTGTTATAATTTTCGTCCATTTCTTGCTGATCTTTGTTTTTTTTTTTTTGGTTTGTCTAAATGTGCATGCACAACATTTTGTTTGTCTGTTACTAACAAGGATCACACTATGTTTTCTAGCCAGCATTTTTTTCATAATTTATTCTCTCTTCTATACTTATATAATACTTTGGTCAAAGTATATAAGGAGTTTCATAATTTTGTTTGTTGTCAAATTGCTCTTCAAAAGGATTGTACCATTTGAAAGTATATTTATAAAGAATTTTGTTCTCTTTAAATTTTTAGGATAGACCACTTTCTTGTTGAACTCTTAAATGAAGTTCTACTTGGATACAAAGATGAGGACTAGATAACTTCTTGAGGTTCCTTCTAACCCCTAGGATGAAGATAATAACTAACATTTGTGTAGTGCTCTAAAGTTACAAAGTGAGTTCTCATACATCATCTCACTTGATCCTCACAACAGCCCTGTGAGGTAGGTAGGACAGGTATTGTTGTTCTCGTTTTAGAGATAAAAGAAACTGGTAGAGAGGTTAAGGATTTGGTCAGGTTTTATTTAAGTGTTTTAGCAGGGACTTGAATCTAGGTCATATGACTGCAATAATCACGTTCTTTTCACAAGATTTTATACAACTGCACATTTAGAATTGCGATATGTCAGCTAGTAAAATGACATTTGTTCGGTACAGAAATAAACCTATTGATAATATAAATACAGTGTCTTGCATTCCTTTTCCATGCCTCCTCCCCTGCCATAAATGAATGACTCTCTTTTGATTAGGGGAAGGTAACTTAATTATATAGTTATATTAAACATCTACTGTTTCCCCCAACTTGTTGCGGGGAGGGGGAAGTTACATTGTGTTTTTCATTCTGTGTGTGTGTGTGTTTGCGTGCGCATGCACTTGATGTAACTCAAAAGTATATCTCTATTACTTAGTCTCACACATGTAGCATAAAATTCTTCAAGGAATAGAGTACAGCTAGAACTTGAATCTTTTGGTTCTAGCATAATCCTAGAATTGCAAGCTTTCCAGGGTATTTACTCTTTTTTGTACTTCTTTAACCAAAATTGGGATTAATTAAGTACTCCACGTGTAGCTGCTTATGATGTTCACAGAGGTACAGTGAGTGATAAGTGAGAGTGTGTGACAGTGGAGGGCAAACCAAGAAGAATCACAGCCAGTCTTCTCTTTGACCAGTTGCCTCATAAGGTAGAAGTTTGTAAACTGAATTGGGAGCTTGTTAGTGACATTATCCCATTTTAGGAAACTGTCTCACAGTGTTTTCTGTACTGCCTTTAAACACTTAACATCACCAATATTTAAAAAAAAAATTGTTTTTTTTTTTTTCTTTCCTAGTTGTTGGTCTTGACGATATTATGGATGAAGGAGTTGTTAAAGAAAGTGGCAATGATACCATTGATGACGAAGAACTGATTTTACCTAACAGAAATTTGAGGGACAAAGTAGAAGAAAATTCAGTGAGATCACCAAGAAAATCACCTCGTTTAATGGCACAAGGTAACTCTACCAAAGAGAACTAGCTAGAAAATCAAACGTAGGGACAGATGTGATAGAGTGTAAACTTGCTGAGCAGTGATAGTATTTTCTTGGTGTTTGCTAACCTGAGGCATTTTGATCATCAGTTTTGAGATTGTAGCAATCTGTTGGTATGATTTTTTAAAAATTTTTGTTGAAATTACACATGATTCAGAGAGTTGACTAGTCCCTATGAGTTTCCAGTACTTGTTATCCTACTACTTTTTTCCCTTTTCTCAGAGGAAACTTTGGTTTTATTATTGTTACTTTTTTGGTATTCCATGTCTCTTAAGTAACACATGTATATTGCTACTTCTTGACTATTCTGATGATTGTATTTATTGATTTCCCATTCTGGATGGTGAATTTAGCACTCTTTTCTCCTCTTGTTCCCCCATGAAACAAAAGTATATTTTCTCGTTTTTCTAATAGATAATTTCACAAGATCAGTAGGAATTACTTATATTATTATGAGTCAGTATGCTGTTAGTGATGATCCTTTTAATAAACTTCTATATAACTTTGTCTTTCTGATTTAATAATCATTTGCTTATTAGTTTACACGTTTGTACACACAGCTTTTAATCAGTAATTACACCCTAACTACTCTGCCAGTGGTCTGAATCTTTTCTGAATATATTTGTGCATATCAGGCATTCTGTTCATTTTCATCTTGCTGAGGAAAGTGTCTTTGGGGACCTTCTGATCTGCTGCTGTGTGCAGTGCTATGTTCGCCCTATGTAAGCTAGAGGCGTGGCTCTTGTCCACAGAGCTCCCTTTACTAGTCTTCTGAGGATTCTGTTTTGTATTGCAGTTCCTATTTACTTTTCTTTGGTTTAGTTCCTTCGTTGTGGTAACACACCTCTTCTAGTAGTTTTGTGAGGAAAAGGAGTATGTGTGTATATATATATATTTAAACCTTGTATGTTTGCAAATGTATTTATAATCTGTTCTCACATTGGAATCATAGTCTGATTAAATATAGAATTCAAGGTTGCAAATTGTTTTTCCTCAGAAACTTGAAAGTGATACTCTATTTTCAGTCTGGGAAAATCTCTTGAATTATTTCACTGATTATTTCCCCCTTTATTTTCTTGGCTCTTGTTTCCTGGAACTCTTATAATTCAAGTGTTAGATAATAGGGACTGGCTCTTCTATTTTCTTCACTCATCCACCTCTATCTTCTTCCTCCTCTTACTGAGTTTTTCTCATGTTTATCCATCAACTTTTTCATCAAATTCTGAGTGTTCTTTTTTTTTGTTTTGGGAATAATGCTTTTTGTAGCATTTTGGCCTTGTTTCACACATGTGGTATCTTATGTTGTCTTTCATAAGGTACTTAACAGTGTTTTAAACTTTTTAAAATTTCTTTTCCTTTTTCTTTTTTTTTTTGCTTCTGTCTTTCATGTTAAGAGACTTTCCTAAAATGTCTGATCATTGGTAGTTTGCTCAGTGTTTAATGTTTTGTTGACTGTGAGCATTCTCTATGGTAATCTGGCTGTGTAACTTTTTGGAGGAATCCCTGATAATATAATTTAGATTGTTAGATTACTAGCATACACGGAAACCCTTTAGGGAAGCTGACAGGGGCATCTCAGCTTTCAGCACATAGAGATTCACATAATCTTAAAAATTTCAGTGTACTTTACTGCCACTCTTATTTGTGCTTAATGTTCCTTAGTCTTAAAACTGTTTTTATACTCCTTAAAGAGTAAGCCTCCGGTCTTGGATAAGAAACTGGGAAGAGCAGTTGCCCAATAGATGGAACAGAGGAGAGGGAGCTTGGGGTCCAACTGCTTCTTAAATAGCTTGGCTTTCAGCTCCTCGTGTGAACTGCCTGCCTTCCTCCCTGCTTTAGGATCATCCGGGGTCACAGGTTTCTAAACCTTTGGAGATGACAGTGGTATTGGTTTGGCCAGCACTGCCAGTTAGTGTTTACCTTGGGGGGATTTTCTGTATCAATGTTTGATCATCTGTTGTTTGGCCTCCTAAATTGTCCCTGTTTTCTTTTATTCTTCCTTTCCTTTTAGATTTGTAGCTTTTGGATAGTTTTGATGTGGGGTTTAAGAAGTAAATTAACTGAGATGTATATATTTACTTATCTTTTCCTCACTGTTTTTTTAAATTGGTTATTTGGTGGATATTTGTGACTTTGAGAAATGAAAGAATAGAATGAACATTACAGACAAATAACGATAAATGTTTGGCCTGTGTAGTCTGGCTTCAAACTAAGGCAGTTTATAGTTAGAGGAGATAGTTAAATTATCCTTTGCTAATTAATCAGTTACTATTGGAAAATAGCTTTTTGTTTAAATACCTTCACAGTTGAATGTGCTATTCATTTATCAACCACTTAGATAATGGGTTTTAAAAGTTTTTCTTTTATTTCAGGGCAGATAAATATAGTAGAGTTATAAATTATTACAGCCTGCCTTCAAAACTTTAAAAATCATCAAAATATTGATAACAAACCATAAAAATTTTAGTTATTTAAAAATGTTCATGTATCTGAGTTTGAGTGGTTCATAATCCAATAAGTAATTTTTTAAAGTTGTTGGGTACCTACCTGAAGACTGGATATTGCACCAAGTCTTGGGAGGGTTAGGAAGGGTTTCTAAGGTTCAGTTCAGTTCAGTCGCTCAGTTGTGTCCGACTCTTTGCGACCCCATGAATCACAGCACACCAGGCCTCCCTGTCCGTCACCAACCCCTGGAGTTCACTCAGATTCACATTCATCAAGTCATTGATGCCATCCAGCCATCTCATCCTCTGTTGTCCCCTTCTCCTCCTGCCCCTAATTCCTCCCAGCATCACAGTCTTTTCCAGTGAGTCAACTCTTCGCATGAGGTGGCCAAAGTACTGGAGTTTCAGCCTTAGCATCATTCCTTCCAAAGAAATCCCAGGGCTGATCTTCAGAATGGACTGGTTGGATCTCCTTGCAGTCCAAGGGACTCTCAGGAGTCTTCTCCAACACCACAGTTCAAAAGCATCAATTCTTCGGCGCTCAGCTTTCTTCACAGTCCAACTCTCACATCCATACATGACTACTGGAAAAACCATAGCCTTGACTAGACGGACCTTAGTCGGCAAAATAATGTCTCTGCTTTTGAATATGCGATCTAGGTTGGTCATAACTTTTTTTCCAAGGAGTAAGCGTCTTTTAATTTCATGGCTGCAGTCACCATCTGCAGTGATTTTGGAGCCCAAAAAAGTAAAGTCTGACACTGTTTCCACTGTTTTCCCATCTATTTCCCATGAAGTGATGGGACCCAATGCCATGATCTTCATTTTCTGAATGTTGAGCTTTAAGCCAACTTTTTCACTCTCCTCTTTCACTTTCATCAAGAGGCTTTTGAGTTCTTCTTCACTTTCTGCCGTAAGGGTGGTGTCATCTGCATATTTGAGGTTATTGATATTTCTAAGGTTAGGATGATCATATAATTTATAATCCAAATGGGGACACTTGAGTGTCATGACTGCAGGCGTTTCCTAGGGAAGCTAGAGACGGAGTAGGACGTGTAGCACCTTCTGTAGGACAGTCACAGCTCAGGGTCAGTGATACATGACAAATTAGGAGAATGTTCTAAGTATCAGTGCATTGTAGGGTTTTGCGTTAAAAAGGAAAGAGGCCTTTTTAAATTGGTGACTTTTAGTTTTCATGCAGAGTTGATGCAGAGGTATTGATGTGCATAGGCTTGGATATATAGCTCCTTATTTTGTATTTCAATTTGTGGGTTGTTTTTCTGCTTAGTGAATTGTTATATTTTTTTCTTAGTGAATTTATTTAGCTTTCTTTCCAATTTCTTTTCACTTTGTGTTTCTGTTTTCCTTGGAGGATGTATCCAGTATTATTTTCATACTTTCCTCATTTTCCCTTCTGAAACATTTTCTTGGTTTCAGTCTTTTTAAATATAATTTCTTTTTTGGTTGATCTGTGTCTAAGTACTTCAGTGTGTATTTGACTTCTTGGTATATTTAAACTAGTCAAGGAATAGATTGAATGCTAAAATGGAGATAAAATGGAAGTACATTTATAAGGGCATTAGAATTCCTTTGAGGCTGTAGTGAAACTCACACAGATCCTATTGTGATAGATGGTTTGGTTCCGATTTAATTGGCACTTGAATTTGTTTGGTTTTATATATTTAAAGGTATTTAATATTTAAAACTGTATGATAACCTTGTTTGAGATGGCTAGTAATATAAAGGATCTTAATTAATTTTAGTCTCAGCTTATTTTTATAAAAAGAAAACTTGATAAAAGTATTTGTCTTATTGTAAAGTATAATATCAGTCTGAATTTTATAGAGGTTTTTTTCCTGCCTCAGATAGAACTTTGATAAGTATAAAATAACATATCTAAAATATGGTCCATCATGAGTAGATATTTAGTACATTTTCATTGAAATGGGAAAATAAATTTTATAGCTCAGAATAAATTGCACTGAAATAAAAATACATGGCAACATAACTAAGTTATTTTTATTTATTTTTTTCCCTTGTGATAGAACAAGTAAGAAATTTGCGACAAAGCACTATTGCCAAGCGTTCAAATGCAGCACCTTTAAATAGCACAAAAAAGGCACCTGGGAAGACTGTGTCTGCCCCTAAAGTAGGCGTGAAACAACCAGAAAGGTGTCAGATTAAAGAAGAAGCTGGTACATCCCCGAAATCGGAGCACCAGAAAGAGAGCAGAAGGAGCAACCGACACAGTGGACAGGTTGAAGCAGCAGTTTCATCTTGTCTTGAAATGAAGGATGAAGCTGGATTAGATTCTGAGCAGAAGTGTAATAATCAGGGAGAAGCAAATGTGCCATCTCATGAGTTAAATTGTCCACTCCTTTCAGAGACTTGTATTAATATTGAAGAAAAGAAAAGTGAAACTCCGGAATGTAAAACCAAGTCTGTTAGCCCATTATTTAAGTTTTCAGATAAAGAAGAAAATGAACGGAACGATTCCATTTCAGGTAAAATGGATGAGACTATTGTTGAAGAAATGAAAGCAGAAGAAGTTGAACAAGAATCAAAGGAGACAGTTAAATTACCCCACAAAGATGACAATGTCATTAAGGAACCTGCATCTTCTGATGCTTTCTCTGGCAGTGCTGCTTGTACAAACCCAAACAAGACAGAAAAGAACTTTGTCAGTTTGTCTGGTTCCGTGGATAAAGTAAATGAATGTAGTTTGGAATTGCAAGATAGCATGGAAGTTGCTGATAAAGCTAAGAACTCCCCTCTATATCAAAGAAATGAAATAGAAATAGCTTATTGTAAAGGTACAGAGTCTAATGATAAGCAGTTGGAGGGCACCAGATTTAATAAATCAAACTTGGAGGTGGTTAATACTGGTGCTTCTGAACCAGAAAGGAATACTTTAGAAAATGCTATTTGTGATGCACCTGACCAAAATTCAGAACAGTTGAATATTGTTGAAGGTATTAAAGTGGAGTTTCATGAAACAACAACCCTTCAGGATGATAGAGATAGCCAGTCAAGTAGTGTTTCTTCCATAGAATCAAAAAACGTAAAATCTAAACATAAAAAACCTGTAATTCATCCTAAGCAAACCTTGACAACAGATAATCAGAAAAAAGTTGCTACAGCAAAGCATGAATTAATGCATAACAAAACTAAAGCTAATGTCAAAAGTGTGAAGCGGAATGCTGATGAATCAGAATCTAAGCAGAATTTTCAAAGGCCAGTCAAAGTGAGAAAAAAACAAGTTGATAAGGATTTGAAGGTTCAGAGTTGCATTTCTGGGGTTAAAACTGTGAAAAATCAAGCTCATTCTGTATTCAAAAAAACATCACAGGATCAAAGTTTAGTACAGATTTCCAAACCCTTAACTCATTCTATGAGTGATAAACCTCATGGTCACCCTAGTTGCTCTAAAGAACCTCACCATTCTGTACAAACTGGACACTCATTGCAGGCCAGTCAGAAACAGTGCCATAAGCCCCAGCAGCTGACTCTAGCCGCGAGAACCAATAGTCATGTGAAGGAAGAGCTGGAGCATGCAGGTGGTGTAGAACATTTAAAAGAAGAGGAAAAATTGAAATTAAAAAAACCTGAGAAGAACCTACAACCCCGCCAAAGAAGAAGCAGCAGAAGTTTTTCTTTGGATGAGCCACCGTTGTTCATTCCAGACAACATAGCTACTGTAAAAAGGGAAGGCTTAGATCATAGCTCTTCATTCGAATGCAAATATATCTGGACTCCCAGCAAGCAGTGTGGGTTTTGCAAAAAACCACATGGCAACAGGTGTGTGTGTGTGTCTGTGTGTGTGTGTATGTATGCGATACATACATTAAAGAGAAATTGCTGTTTTTTAGAGTGAGATTAGTGTGAGAAGTTTTTATAGAAAGATTATTTATATGCAAAGACTTTGCAAAAACAAAAACCCCTCCTCAGTCCTGGATGATAGAAAGATGGAGCCACTGAGTACATCAGTATTCTAGAACACTTTAAAATACATAGTCTGACCAAAAACTGATATATATGGAATTGTTTTGTCATTGTAATCAGTTAGAGACAGTAACTTAGTCATTGCATCTTAAAAAGAAAAAAAAAAAGTCAGAAAATTTTTATAGTGCTTTGGGCCTGTAAGTTATATGTTATTTTGTTTGGCTTGAGAAGAACTAGTAATGTGAAGGGCATAATGGAAATTTTATATACACACACATACACTTTTGTTTGTTTATTTTTAATGAAGCAGTTCCTCTGACTTAATACTGCTACTTTATAATTATCAAACTTGACTTTAGAATGAAATTTTATAGCTAAAACAACTATTAAATTACCCAGGGGAATTTTGTATGTAACATGGGATGGAGTGAAACCTGTATTTTGTTTTTTGCTATTTTAGTGATTTGGATTTCTGTGAATTCTCCTCTTTTAGGAGGTGATTTTATAGCGCTGCCCTTGACATTCTTTCCACAGGACTCAGTGTTATCCTTAGTTTTATGACACTGCCATCCTCTGCTTCCCCTCTGCCCCCCTGTGTTTTTTATTTGCTAGCTTTTTCAGAAAAAGAGAACAAGAGATGAAGTGGAGTTTTCAGCTACAAGATTATCCTGTTCAAGTGTTGAGATTGCTGTTGGAACTTCTATCAACATTGATATAATAAAAAAACATTGTAACTTGCACATTGTAATATTATCTTTACTCATGAAAGTGAATGTTAGTATGAAAATGAAACTCTTTAGGGAGGGACAGTTTAGTGCAGTGTGCTGTAATACATTATTTGGTGTGGAAGATGGTGGTTGGGAGTTGCTGGGGCTGTTCTGTAAAAAATAACTTTTATGTCAAGTTCCTTCATTTGTGATTCAGCCCGTAGCCTATTTTTAGTTTCAGTAGTTACCTTATAACAGCATATTCCCAGTTTTTAAAACTGACTTATTTGAATATAGTGCTACATTTGCCCTCACTTTTGTGCTCTTTATGCTTTTTTGTTTGCTTGTTTAAAATACCTTATTAAAATATTCTAAAGTGGGCTTAAGAGAATTAAGGGCTGGATGGTCCTTGTGTCTTTTAGAAGACCTTATTTCTTTGCAAGAATCTTCTAAAAATGATCACACTGATTTGTGTCAGAGTAATCAGATAGAAGCCTTAAACTGAATAAGTTTCTGAAATGAAACTTTGGCCTAGAGTCAGAAGCCATGGTATAAAGTAGCTTTTTTGAGATAACTTCTGTTATGATGGCCTCAGGAGTTGGCTCAGGCTTTTGAATGAAGACTGTCACTTCACCAACATCAGTTATTTTTCTAAAGTGAAGATTTAGTGTTAAGTCCCATTGTTCTTTTACCTAAAGCTGCCTTTTGGATCTACCCTATAAAACCTAGAGTTTCTTTGCCTCCATCTGGAAAATGACCTAATACTCTAATATTAGGTGTGTAGGGATTTTGAGTTTACCCTATGTAATTGAAATGAATATTATGATATTGGAAAATCAGTTTTGGAAGGAACATTTCTCATTACTTCAATTATGTGAATAAAGAAGCTTAAGTTACTGATTGTTTTTTTCTTTACATGTTAATTAGCCTTCACTACTTCTTTGATGCATTCTGCTTGTATACACTGAGGTTACTCAAAAAAATACAACCGCCATGCAGCATGTAGTTTTTCTAGTTTAATCCATGTATAAGTATATGAATTTATTAGGAAGGACATATGTGGAAATAATTTTCATCCATTTCTTTGATCTCATGCACTAGCTACATTCAGTGAAAACTATTTGTTAATGTGACATTTTTTTTTTAGCACTTGTGACATATTTATTCCTATAAAGGTTATTTTATTACTTCAACATTTTATATATAATGCAACTGAGGTTAGCTTCGTGTTTATGCTTCCATTTGGAAATTGTATTTTTAAATACAGATTTGTTCATGGCGTGGCCAAATGTAATATTTGACCTTAAGAAACTTCTGTACATGTCCTAAAGGCAGTAGACATCGACTGCCTTACAGTTTACGCTTCATCCTGTTTCGGCTTCCATTTATTTTCTGAATTCTCCTTATAGCTAAGGCATATTCATTATTGTAAAAACCAGACTATTTAATCCTTTTTTTAAAAGTTACTTTTGAACTTCTTTTTAAACATAAACTAGTTGGCATTTTGGAAGGAAGAAATCTTAGTCTTTTCATAATAACCTATGTTGTAGTTTCTAGTATTCCCTCCCTCTCCAGGTGACATTTGCATCTTCAGTTTGTATTACACTTTCTTGTCCAGTTTTAAAAGATTAGTTCATTGGACGAAATTTAGAAACACAAAAGTCTACTTAGCATAATTGAGTCATAGCTTTAAGCAAGAAACCTTTTTCTTAAAAGGAAATTTTAGTGATTCTGGTTTTTCTCAGGAGTTTACAAGTTTGATAGATAAATATTTTTCTCTGCAGATTAGATTATTAGTGACAACAACAATGATTTAGTGTTTATGTGGAAATCATTTTATCCTAGGGAAGAGTGAGTACATGTACATTCACAGTAATACAGTCTCAGTTACTTTTATAGTTAGAACTTGATGGTTCATCTTAAAATACCTCTGTTGTTAGTGAGTTTGTGACTTTTTAAGAACAGGAATTCTCAATGTTGCCTTTGTGGTTTGCTCTGAAGAAACATGGAAATTTTCTAAGAATATGTTTTAATTTGTGCCAAAAAGATTAGAATTAGGATTACATTTTAAATTATTTAAATTATAGTATGGTTTAAAATTTTGTATGTCAACGTATAACAGTAGTAGAACACAACAGGTATTTCTAAAGTTTTCCATTTAACTGGTTTCATGCTGACTTGGTCCAATTAATTCAGAGCTAAACTTCACACGTTAATTGTTTTTGGTGAAATATTTAACACCCAGGTTATAGTCTTTTCTTTGAGTGATTTTGCCTGTTGGTGATGAGAATTTCAAGGACAGAGCAGAAAGTAGGCGAGTATGTTCACTATTTGATCCACACTCCATTTGTAAGCCATGAGGAATATCATGAAAAGGGAAGACAATGTATCCTCTCTTTTTTGAAAAGCTATTTAAAAATACATATGTGATTAATAAAGTTTGTAATACTGCTAATTATTTCCTCTTTTGAAATTCTCCAGTTTTATTTTCGAGTCAATTACATATTCCCCTAGAACATGGTAATAATATTCATCAGTGTAATTTTTTGTTTTTTCAGAATTATATTTACGTGTATTTATTACTTAAAATATAAATCATTAAGATTACATCTGTGGTTGGCACTATAGTTTTGAGGTTTGTTTTTCATAGCTTCTCAAGTTCGAGGAGATATTTCCAGAATAAACTTGGGGTATGATGATATAGTGAATACATTCTACATCATAAAGTGACTGTTCCCTGGTCAAATAAAGATTTGAAATTTCCTAATATGTGCTTTATAGTTTGTTAGGTTTGGATTTGGGACAAAAGCATAGCCATGGTCATAGTTGAAACTATTCCAGGCTTGCTTTGAAGAAATTGTTAATATAGCTGTGATGGGGAACACATTAGCTTTCCTTCAGTATTTCAAAAGAATCAACCTAGATAGTTATTTTCAAGAAATGGAGTTGTTGCAACTTTGCAGTCTGAAATAGAAGAACTTTTCTATTTTTTCAGCTTTGTATTTTTCTGTTGGCTGTATGATCTGTGTCATTGAAACATGCAATAGACCTATCTAAAATCTTTCACACCTAGAAACCATTTCTATCTTGCAGACAAATACTGCATTGTTAGAAAGTTTTCTCACTAGGGCTGTGAATCCAAAATATTCTGTATTTTTACTTAAGGCATAAGTTTTTTTTTTTTTCTTAATTTGTTTTTTTTCAATGAAAAAAATTTTTTTTTTTTTTTAATGAACCATGGAAGAAATGGTGACTTAACCCTGAAAAGCTAGCATAAATATCACCACGTCAAGAATGGTGAATTATAGACATACAAAAACAGTTTCCTTGTGCACAGCAGTGGTTGGTCCACAATATAGACAAGGGCACACGGGACGGAAGAGTGGAGTGGTCTGCAGTCAGGGACTTGATTTCAAGATATCCTGCAAGGTTTGAAACTCAGTGCTCTGAATTTTATAGTCCCTGTTAAAATAGGACCTCTGATTATATTTAGAGAGAGTCAGCTATATCACCCAGTATATTACCTTTAGCATCTTATCGGACCATAGGTTTTTAAAAGGAGTTTTACACTGGTGTCTGTCGCCACCAGCTGCTTTATTTTACCATTTCAGTTTTTACTCGTGGATTATGGTTTAATATGCAAGTCTACTGTGTTCCAAATGTCTGTAATTATATGTTTGTAGGGCTTTTGTAAATAGGCATTTGATCTAATATAACCTCTTCTATGGTTAATTAAGTACAGTAACAGAAAAAAAGTTTTATCATTGGTGGTGGTGGCACTATTATCAAAATCAGCACAAAGTTTTTAGATCATTAAAGAACGTGTTTAAATTCTCCTAAATCTTTCAGATATACCATGAATTACTAACCTGAAGAAGAAAAAAAGAAAATGTTAAACATGATTAAGTGAGCTTTTGTCATTTTCTTAACAGTGGGTTGAAAAGTATGTGAAAAAGATAATTTCACCCTCAAATTGCTGTTTATACATCTGTTTTGCTATTTTATTCTAAAGTAATTCCAGATATTCTAAGTTAAGCAAACTTTTTAGAGTGGTAAATATGCCCTTTAGACTTTAATTGGCTAATGAAATAATTTGTTAGATAAAATGCAGTAAAGGGGAAATATAAGGAGATTGTTTGGAAATTAAAACTCAGCCTGAGTAGTAATATCTTCATGTTGATAACACTATTGGTCATTATTTGGGAAAACAGGTTTATTATCTGAGGTACAAGGTCAAGTAGTAAGCTCACACTCAAAAGTATGTAAAAAATTATTAAGCTAAATCAGTCTGACGTGATGAACCAGAATATTTTGAGCTCTAAAAATAGTTACATAGTTAAGGTGGTTAATAAGGAACAGTCAGTGAGGCTCAATTAGTTTTTGAGTTGCATTTTTGTTGCATCTGGTTTTTCTTTTTGTCACTTAGTTGGGTAACTGACTCCAATTTTATGTATAAATTCAAGTCTGTGTGGTAAATGTAACTTGGATAGGTAGAATGTCAAAGCTTATCACCCTTCTCAGTGGAGAAATACCCTTATTCTATATGTTAATTATTCCATACAGTATGCAGACAGACCAGTTGCCCTTTGTTTTTATCTTTATGTGCTCCACCAACGCCCCACCCTCAGTATTTTCTCACTTATATTAGAGGGCAAATACTGACTTCTTTAAAAAGTTTCATTTTCATACAATATTCTTTTCTTGGAAAACTTTGACAATGTTGAACTGATAGAATGTGTAAGGACAGAAAACGTGCACAATACCACAATACAAAAAATTCAATTTAGGCTCACTTGGCATTGGTTTTTTAGAAAATGTATCAAATCAGAGTGTTCTTTTTTCTTTCCAGGTTTATGGTTGGCTGTGGGAGATGTGATGACTGGTTTCATGGTGATTGTGTTGGGTTAAGTCTTTCTCAAGCACAGCAAATGGGAGAGGAAGACAAAGAATATGTGTGTGTAAAATGTTGTGCTGAAGAAGATAAAAAGACTGAAATAACTGATCCAGATATTTTGGGAAACCAGGCTAAAGTTGAAATCCATAGTGAAGATAAAGCAATGGAGTATGAAAAGCTTGGGTTACCAAAGCACACTACAGCAAATGATAAAACCAAGTATGTAGATGATCCAGTGAAGCACAAGGTCAAAATTTTAAAACGGGTGAGCTTCTCATTATGCATTCTTTTTATTTAAGAACTTGTGGACTGACTGAGAATTTGAAATTTTTTAGATTTCACTGTAGTGTACATTTTCACATTTATTTTTCCACAAAAATGAAGTTTTACTTAAAATGTTTTGTTAGTTTTGGTGACACCAGTTAGTGACATCTTCAAAATATGCAGACTTATTCCTTAAGTCTTTGTGCTATGTCTAGTCTCTAGTTTGGTATTTGGATTTTCAGTGGTAGAATGTGTATGTGATCTTGTGGGGCTAGATATAAATTGTGCTTACTGAGAAGTTTTTCTAAAAAGCTTTTCAGTCCATAAATATCTGTGAATCCTTAAAACCACATTTGGAATTATTTTCAAGTGCAAGAGTTCTCTCTGTAAGGAAATATAATCTTAATTCTTTTGATTTTTGTTCCCAGTATTTGCTTGGAAGCCTTCATAATTCCTCCCTAATAATGTGGTGTCTTAAAAAGTTAGTTTCCCCTCATCTTTCATTTTCAACTACTATATTTTCTAAATAGAAATTTTAAGATATTTAGTCAGTTACAGGAGAAGTGTATAAAGGACACAGCCTTTTATCTAATTAAGTTTTATTTTCATTGTCTACCTTTTTTATACTATGATTTTTTTTAATCATTGGTTATTCTTGTAGGTAGCTCTAGGGAGGAAACACTGGTAACAAACATATATGGATGGTCAAATATAATAATTTCAAGATACAGGGAACACAAGTTATAGAGTTGAAAGGAGCCTTGGAAATTTTTTAGTCTGACCATTCAGATTGAAGAACATAAGCATGTTTTTTCTAAAACTTTCTCTTTTATTTACAAATGCAGTTCTTCCAGACATTCCTTATGTGACAAATCTGGATTAAATTCCAGTTTGCCAAATCCTTGTGGCGTCCAACATTTTCTGTCTGCCAAGACTTTCTGAGAATTAGATTATGCTCTCCTAATATTTACTGTTTTTCTGTTGATTTGATTAGCACCACAGTAATCGATAATATAGAACTGAGAGTGCCATTGCAGACACTCTCATCATCATTTCTTGGGTATAATTTCTTGGCCACTCAGAAATATAGCTTATTGTTTTGTCATAGAAAACCTCCATCTTGTCTAAAAAAACATGATAAAGCATTGACACTGAGTGTTTTAAGAAACCCTCTAGCCAGTCTTACCAGATAAGGAACTGAGGTTAGTCTGATTTCATGAACAAATACATGAATGAAGTGATTACTGCTTCCTTTTCTTTTTCATGTTGAATTGTTAAATCTTCTTTGAACTACTCTGAATTTAATTTATGGAATATGCTTTTTAAAGATCACTTCTTATGATTTTATGTTGAACCATTTATTGGGTTCCTATTGTGTGCCAAGCATGATACCAGATATGAGTATGTATCACTGATTGAAATATGTTCCTGCTCTCAACTCTAGTTGGAGAGGTAGAAAATAAACACAAGTAAATAAAAAAGAGGATTCCCAATCCAGAGAAAATCAGTTATTTTTTTGTATATACTGTCTTCCTAAAAACTATGATTTTATTTCTATACATAATGTTCTTATTAAATGATATTACTTGTTTCCAAGGGTCTCCAAATTCTGGTTTCATTTGTAGTTCTTTGTGGGTTATAATTATAGCTACACTGAACATTTGATACTTTTATAGGTAAATATGACTTTGTTCTAGATAGTAGTAAAGAAAAATATAGATAATTGATATCTTTACAATTTTTCCCTGCCCTTCTTTTTTTTCATATCCACAGCTGATGAAGGGAAATCTTATATTTAATTTTCTTTCTAGTACAATTATTGGGAATATAATCTCAGTGTTTTTTAGTTCCCTTTATAGACTACTGTATGTTCTGCAGAAAATAGGTGCTTAACAGGTGGGTTTTGGATGAAAGGATGAAGTTCCTTTTTGCTGTTGAGAGTTACGTATATCTTCACAGAACAGTTACTGGGCCAAAGAATGGGGTATGGTGTTAAAAAGTTGTCATACTAATTAGGTTTAATTTGTTTCATCTACATGCTCATGAAGGTTGCTTTGTATTTTAAAGATAGTTTAGTAGTTTTCATTCTAATGAATTAAATACTATTTTCCCTAGGAATCTGGTGAAGGCAAAAACTCATCAGACTGTAGGGATAGTGAAATTAAAAAATGGCAGCTAGCACCTTTTCGAAAGATGGGACAACCAGTGTTACCTCGGAGATCCTCAGAAGAAAAAAGTGAAAAAATGACAAAAGAGTCTACAACTGTTATTTGCACAGGAGAAAAAGCTTCAAAACCAGGTAGTAAGAACAGTAGAAATTATTGTATACTAATGTTTTTATATTTTAATGGCAAGAAAAATAGTTTAGGTGATTGACTTTACTTGAAATAAGACATTATTGTTTGGAATTCTTGGGAAGTACTAACAACCTCAGTAAGATAAGACCCCTTCCCTCGTGGCATTTAAATAATAATGGGAAATGACAGATAATTGGGAGACAAAGTAATAGGGAGACAAAAAAAATTAGAGAATTTAGGCACTGAAGAAAAACTTGAATAATGGAATAGAGAGTCAAGGTCAAGGAGAATGGGGGGAATTTGTGTCAAAGAAAATGGAGGCGGTAGGATCTGAAGGAATGTAGAATTGTTTTGGAGGCAGGAATCCACAGAGGGCACAGCCAAGCTGAAGGCTTTGAAGTGGAAGCAGTCTGCATTTGAGAAGCAAGAATGTCCCTGTGGAATGGTTAGAATGTTACAGATACATGAGGGATAGAATGGTAGCAGAAGGTGAGTTGAGAGAAAATTATGTAGAAACTCTGAGGCCATGACAGGAGTTTATTGTTTATTCTGAATAGAGTGGGGAGCCTTTGGAGGAATTTACATGAGGGAATGCTGGCTCCCTTATTTTTGCGGAGACTGGACCGTCAGGGAATAGGAGAAGAGGAGAGTAGACTGGTTAGGAGTCTACCAGGATCTAGAAGAAAGGATGGTAGCCTGAAACAGCACAGTGAGGGTGGTGAAGGTGGTCAGGTTCAGATACGTTTTATAGTAGACTTGGTAGAACTTGCTGACAGGTTAGATGTAGGTAGGTGAAAGAAAAAAAGAGTCTTAGCAGATGATTAGATCAGTGTTGGTGTTCTTTGTGGAGATGAGAGATTTGGGGAGAAAAAATTGAAAAATTATATTTTGGGAATTTTGAGATGCTTACGAGGAGATCCACAAGGAGATATTTAGAGTAAATGTTTGGCTGATGAGTCTGGACTTTGGGCTGTGGAGTATAAATTTGAGACTTAGTGGTGTGTAGTCGTTACTTTAAAGCATGCACTTAAATGTGAAGAGCTACATAGCGAGTTTGAGGATGAAGGAACAGAAGCAGAGGCCTCGGTGCATGTCAGCATTTAGAACTTGGGCGGGAGAGAGGCTCCAGCAGAGGAGATCAAGGGATGGCCTTTGATGGCGACCTGGAGGCCAGGTTAAGTTCTGAGAAGAAGGTAATGATCAACTGCCAGATGCAGTCTAGATAGCCATTTGGGCTTCCCTCATACCTCAGTTGGTAAAGAGTCTGCCTGCAATGCAGGAGACCTGGGTTTGATTCTTGGGTTGGGAAGATCCCCTGTAGAAGGAAATGGCAACCCACTCCAGTATTCTTGCCTGGAGAATCCCATGGGCAGAGGAGCCTGGCAGTTCATGGGGTCTCAGAAGTCATACATGACTTAGCAACTAAACCATCCAACCAACCAGTGGGGACAAAAGCCAGTTGTAGTGGTGGATGGAAGAATGGAGGGTGAGGAAGTGGAGATGGTGATTGTGCATAACTCTTCTAGGAATTTTGCTGTTAAAGGAAGTAGAAATGGTGTAATGACCTGAGTGACTCGAAGTGGATATGAGGTCAGGATTTCTCTTTAAGGAGATAACATATTTGTAAGGTTATTGGGAATGATGCAGTAGGGAGAGAATTTGATGAGGTAGGAGAGAGATGATGGTTGAGGTTCAAAGTCGTTGAAGAGATCAGAGGGGATGGGATTCCCACAGAGGGGTTGGTCATAAGAAGGAACAGCTGATGCCCTTTAATGGTAGGAAGGCTGCATGCAGAAGGAGCAGGGACGCGTGAGTGAAGTTAGTAGGTTTGGTGATGGGAAAATAGGTGACATTTTTATTTCCTTAGTGAAATATGAAGTGAGAATGTCAGACGAGGTTGAAGTTGGAGAGGCAGGTATTGTTGGTTTGAGAAGAAAGAAGAAAAGGCCTAAAATATATGTTTTGGAAAGTGGGAGAGCAAATTTAAATTCTAGGACCTTTTAATAGGATTAGGGTAGTACATTGAGCTATCCACTTTAGATTTTTGGTTATAAATTTAAAGTGAGATCTGTTAGTACCAGTTCTTGCTTTCTCCAGATATCTTTTGCTGTTTGTAGGCTATTTGGGTGAAGGATAAAAGTTAGCTTTCACCAGGTTATCGTTTTTGCCAATGTAGATGTTTAAAGGAGAGAGAATAAAGATGCTAAGGCTACAGGGGAAAGGTACATTTTGGGCTATCTGATCACATTGTGTGGATATATATAAAAATAAAATGAACTTCCCTGGTGACTCACTTGTAGCAAATCTGTTTGCCACTGCAAGAAACATGGGTTTGATCCCCATGTTAGGAGGATCCTCTGGAGAAGGAAATGGCAACCCACTCCAATGTTCTTGCCTGGAAAATCCCATGGACAGAGAAACCGTTCTGGTGGGCTGCGGTCCACGGGGTTGCAGAAAAGTCGGACATGACTGAGTGACTAAACAACAACATATATATTCCCTTCTCCAGGGGAACTTAGTTTCTAAGTAAAATTCATTTAAAATTTTTTTTTTTTTTTTTAGGTATAATTGCCATATAACATTAGTTTCAGTTGTACCATATAATGTTTTGATATATGTATATATTGCAAAATGGTCCACTGCAATAAGTTTAGTTAACATCTGTCGTCATACATCGGTTAGAATTTCCTTGTCAAGAATATTTCAGTGTGGGATATGGATTCTGATCTAATGATTTAAAAAAAGTGATTTTTTTTTTTTTTTTTCTCGTGGCACATGGGATCTTAGTTTGCCAACCAGGGATCAAACCTGCACCCTCTGTAGTGGAAGCACAGAGTCTTAATCCTTGGACCACCAGGGAAGTCCCTAAAAGTAGTGATATTTAATCAGTCAGCTCTGTTATAAACTTACATTGTGCGTTAAAAAGGAAAATATTTTTTTAAAAGCAGCTTAGTGAGTTTTGATATTTATTTAAATTAGGTGCTCATGAGAAGCAGGAGATAAAGAAGAAGAAAACTGAAAAGGGACTGCCTGGTGTGCACCCTCCAGCTGTTCCTGCTTCCAAGCCTTCTGCAGACCAGATCCGACAGAGTGTCCGGCATTCTCTAAAAGACATTCTTATGAAAAGGTAACACACATTGATACTGTAGAAGATTGAATAATGTATGCTTCATGTATTTGAAAAATAATTGAGTTATTCTAATTTTAAGACTTACAGACTCAAATTTGAAGGTACCAGAGGAAAAGGCAGCAAAAGTTGCCACAAAAATTGAAAAAGAGCTTTTCTCTTTTTTTCGGGACACAGATGCTAAATATAAGAACAAATATAGAAGTTTGATGTTCAATTTGAAAGATCCTAAAAACAATGTAAGTATATTTTGTTACTGTCTGGACATTTATGTTCCCAGCTTTCCTACTGAGCACATACACAATACGTAGGGGTTAATAATTTAACACAATAGATCTATAATTTAATTCTTGAAGTGAGACCAGTAATTTTAATAAAGTCTTCTGCTATTGAGTTGAGTTACAAATTCTGCACAGTGGTGACTAGTGTTACACAGTGTCTTTTAAAATATAAAATACTAAATATGTCTTAACCTGATTTATGTGAATTCTTTCCTTTATGTCCTTTGTTTAATCCAGTTCATCAAAAAATTCATTCTATGTAATCTTCAAAAATCTGTTAAGGCAAATTTTATAACACTATAATTAATACTTTCTGATTTAAATTTGATAAAAAGATAGCTTTTAAAATATTATTATTAATTTAAAAATGACTTTAATTTAAAAAATCTTTTATCAATGGAGTAAACTTTAATTGAATACCTGGTCTTTTCCTAGGATTTTTTATTTGGGACTTAGAGGCTGTGGGTGTAGATTCAAACTCCTTAAATATTTGCTTAAGTTTTACAAGGTTTTCACATGAGTGCAACAGTTTGTGTAATGATACTTGCTGTAAGTGTGATATGAGATATTTTCTTGAAGTCTTCTAACTACTACTTAAGAAAAATCTTCATGTAAAAATGCTGTCGCGGTCCAGGGGATCAGATACTTTTTGAATTATATAATCTAAAAACTTTTCTTCAAGTAAATATTTATTTCCTTTAGATTTTTTTCTTGCAATTGGTTCTTTGCTTGGGAGTTCCGCCAAGCCTATTAGGATTTAAAGATGTGAAGTTTTAAGAATATGAAAGACTGTGTTCAGTAAAGTTCCTTTAGGCAGTAGCTTTTATATAGTCATGGGTTGACTGTTGTGATAGTGTGTTTCCCTGGGAAGACTTAATACAATTTTGGATAGGTGTTGTAATAACTTCACCACCATACATGCTTCTCCATTATGTGTTGATTTTTATACAAAATGTTTATTTTGTTGCCTTATTTGATGTTTCTAGAACACAAGGCTGTCATTTATTCTCTTTGCAGTAGGTGATAAGTGAATCATTAAACATTTATAAATCAGATTTCAAAATTGCATCTTTATTATGTTTTATACAGCAGCTTCTCCTCCTTTTAAAAATGTTTTTCTCACCTTCCCATTTTTAAATACTTCCAGATATTATTTAAAAAAGTGCTGAAAGGAGAAGTAACCCCTGATCACCTTATAAGAATGAGTCCAGAAGAGCTTGCTTCTAAAGAGTTAGCTGCTTGGAGACGAAGAGAAAACAGACATGTAAGATTATCTATGAATACGTGTTTGTCTATATTAAAACGTACATTTTTTAGCCACAGAGAAAAGGTATATACACAGAGGAAATTAAACTCAGAGTACACAGTTACAGACCTTTTGTTCTGTACTTCTCATTACTTATCCTCCATTGCTGCTGCTGTTTTTAAGATGCTTCAGTCGTGTCTGACTCTTTGCTACCCCATAGACTGCAGCCCACCAGGCTCCTCCATCCATGTGATTCTCTAGGCAAGAGTACTGGAGTGGGGTGCCATTGCCTTCTCTGCATCCTCCGTTAGCCTATTCTTAAATTTTTTTTTCTTTTCTGTTCTGCCTTTTCCTCATTTTCTCCAGTTATCAGCTTGCATAACCTTATATTTTGTAAATCAGAAGGATGGAAAAATTGGTGAATCTATTCTCACTCACATTTTCACATTTCAGAAACAGTTTGAAGATTATGAATTTTGGTAATTTGTGGAGCCAAATTAAGTCAGAATGAAAAAGTTTATGTTTATAATCCCATAATATTCAGTTTCAAATACCAAATGCTTTGAAAAATAAGGGCTTCTTTTCCCCCTGTTACAAATTTATTGATAAAATGTGATCCTGAAGTGTCATGTATGAAAGTTCATAGTCACAGAAATACTTTTTGTTAAGTGGCGATGTTCCAGACCTAACTAGTGTATTATATAACATATGTAGTATGTACACCGTATTGCATTTTGTAACTGAAAAATCCTGAAAGTCACCATGCCAAGAGTTTTCAATTGGGGTTTGTGAACTTGATATACCTTTGAAGGTGAGGTGAATATGTATCTTTGTGTTACTGTGTCAGCAAGATAGCCACATTACCCCATGTTTTTTATTACAATAAACTTAAGAGTAGTAGCCCTTTATTCTAGAAAATACTGATTCCTTGTAGTTCATATTAATTGTCCATGATATACTTGATCTTAAGCCTCCAAATTGATTTTCTACCAAATCTGGTTCAAAGTGCAAGAGGCCTTAATTTGATAGATTGCATTCATTCACATCATTTACATATTTCTTCACTTTCACTCTGTGTAATTTCTCTTATTTTGCAAATAGTATCAACATTTCCTTTTTTCCCTCCGAATCCCAAATATGCACATGCCTTGCTTCTGCTTTGAATCTATGCCTACAAGTATCATCTGCATCGGAAGCTTCTTTCTTTGAAGGAAAATTTGCACTTAACAATGGCAAGACAAGTGACTGGACCTATCTTTCTGCTGTCAACTTCCTTTTACTAGTTCTTTCTGCGGTTACTTGTTTATTATGTTCTATTGCTGAGCTTATTCACTGTAACCAAGTATGTTCAGTCAATAGACCACTGATGGGGGACTGCCTGTTTTTGTTATTTGAGTAAATTACTGTTCTGGGGAGTGTTAGAACATCAGGTTAAGAGCCTAAGAGGAACTTGTTCTCATTTATTTCTCTTTGGCAGCTGCTAAAATAGTAGATCAGAAAGCAGGTTTTAAATGTAAATATTATGTTTCATCACTTTGCAAATAAGGTTGCACTTCAGTTGTCTCCAGTTACTATACATTGACTTGGAGAAGGAAATGGCAACCCTCTCCAGTACTCTTGCCTAGGCTACAGTCCATGGGGTTGCAAGAGTTGGACACGACTGAGCGACTGACACACACACACACACACACTCTCTCTCTCTCTGTCTCTCTCTCTCTCTCTCACACACACACACACACACACACTCTCTCTCTCTCTCTCTCTTTCTACATTGAAACCTTCCTGGGCTGAGAAATGAGGTCTCATTCTTACATTGAAACCTTTCTGGGCTGAGATATGAGGTCTCATTCTTAAAACCTTAGCACTTAAAACAGTCTCTGACATTTGCAAGTACTCAGTATGTATTTGTTTTTTGACAGACAAACTAAAGGCTAAAAATCATCTATGGTTTTAATTGTAAAGTATTTCTTTAAAATATTTCCTGTTAGACCATAGAGATGATTGAGAAAGAGCAGAGAGAAGTGGAAAGACGACCTATCACAAAAATAACACATAAAGGTGAGATAGAAATTGAGAGTGATGCTCCAATGAAAGAACAGGAGGCAGCCATGGAGATTCAGGTAAATGATGATGATAAAAATAGCATGTTTTACAGTGCCCAAAACATGAGGTTTATTTGCCTAATATTCTTAAAGCAGAAAAAAATAATTTTTTAAACTGTGTGTTTATTAGAGTAGTTTGATGGTTTTTTGAGAGTGTTTAAAGTATTGTTTCTCTCTATGAAGCGTACAGACCACCTGCATCACAGACACAGTTGAACACTTGATAATGTAGATTCCTAGGGTCTTTATGACTTAGAAATTTTCTTAGTAGGCCTTAAACTCTGTAGGTGCTTCTTAGGCAGACTGTACTTTGAGATCTGGTGTGACTTTTCTTATTTTCAAATATCTGTGAGGTAATAATATGAAATCTTATTTGAGGCCTTGGAGAATAGGAATGTTTGAGTTTTTACTCCATTTTATGTCATAATTAACATCTAGCACTTATTTTTTAAAGAAATAGAAACAACATATGAATGGGACAGTTTCATTTTGGGGAAAAAAATAACAGTATGAAATACAAGTTCATAAATAACCGAGGCCAACTATTTTCTGTTAACCTAATTTTTACTTTCACTTTTGTTAGGAACCTACAGCTAATAAGTCAATGGAGAAGACAGAAGGATCTGAAAAACAAAAAGGAGAGGTTGACTCGATGTCTAAAGATACCACTAGTCAACACAGACAGCATCTTTTTGATCTTAACTGCAAAATTTGCATAGGTAATTGGAATTATTTCTTCCTAAAATGTTGCTTTCATTTTGAAATGTGGATACTTGTGATTTAAGTTGGTTTTTGTTTCCCCAGTGTTGATGTGAGTCAGTCTATGACTTAAAGGGTAGTAGTGAAAGCAGTTTAGGGAGTAGTGACTAGCATTTCAGAACAAGCAAAAACAGAAAATGGGAAACATTGCAGTGAATTGCACTGATAAAGATAAGTACAATTTTGAGAGACTATGTTGTTCAGTCGCTCAGTTGTGTCTGACTTTTTGCGACCCCATGAACTGCAGCATGCCGGGCTTCCTTGTCCATCACCATCTCCCGGAGCTTGCTCAAACTCATGTCCATCGAGTCGGTGATGCCATCCAACCATCTCATCCTCTGTCGTCCCCTTCTCCTCCTGCTTTCCATCTTTCCCAGCATCAGGGTCTTTTCCAATGAGTCAGCTCTTCGCATCAGGTGGCCAAAGTATTGGAGTTCAGCTTCAGCGTCAGTCCTTCCAATGAATATTCAGGACTGACCTCCTTTAGGGTAGACTGGTTGGATCTCCTTGCAGTCCAAGGGACTCTCAAGAATCTTCTCCAACACCACAGTTCAAAAGCATCAATTCTTTGGCTCTTGGCCTTTATGGTGCAACTCTCACATCCATACAGGACTACTGAAAAAAACTGTAGCTTTGACTATATAGACCTTTGCTGGCAAAGTTATGCCTCTGCTTTTTAATATGCTGTGTTGGTTTGTCATGGTTTATCTTCCAGGGAGCAAGCGTCTTAATTTCATGGCTGTAGTCACCATCTGCATTGATTTTTGGAGCCCAAGAAAATAAAGTCTGTCACTGTTTCCATTGTTTCCCCATCTATTTGCCATATTACAAAAAACTCCACACGTGCATACATACATGTATTAAACACATCACAAACACAGGGGTATATGGAATGTGTATGTATGTGAGTTATGGATCATGATATAAAATACACTTTACAAATTACAATGAAAACTACTGAAAACCTACTTTGGTAGGCCATATTAAAGATTTTAGTCTTTTATCTAGGAGCAGTGGATAGTGATTGAAGGGTGTTTAGCAGGGGAATGACATGATCAGATTGGAATTTTGAAGATTTCTTTGACTTTGAGTAGAGATTATGGTGAAGGAACCTAAGTGGTAGACCTTTATGCACTGGTGCAAGACGGAGATGAAATGGTTTTATTTAAAGTGGAAGTGTTGGAGGTGGAGGTGAGTAAGCTTTGAGATACTCAGGTAATACTGATAGAATGTTGGAGACAGACTGGATTTAGGGCGTAAGAAATGGGGATGTGAAGAAAAGAAAATGGAATGTGTTGAGAAAGTTTATATTCAGTTTATTGGGAGAGATGGAGGATTAAGAGTTTTTTTTAAGTAACTCTAGAGTTGTTGCTTTCAGTTTTAATTTTTTTTACTGTGGTATGCTAAAGGAATACTGAATATACTTTGTTCAGTAAGATGAAAGATTCTTCAGGTTAATCAGTATGCTGTCCTCCTTCACTGTATTAGAGACTGACTAAAATGTATTATAAATTTGGTAACTTTCTGATAATAGAAATAACATGTCTTCTCAGAATGGTGTGTTCATATTTTTACAATGTATATAATGGTAAAGACTTAAAGACAGGGTGCTTTTAGATATTGTTATCCCTGAAGAAAGCTATCTTATAGTGTCATAGTATTTTAGTATACTCATTAGTTTGTTTTGTCTGGGAAAAATCTTAGTAGTTTTTCTGTTATTTTGAATCTATTAATTTCTGTTAATTTTAGTGATTAACATTGTAACATTTATAATTAATGTATTAGTTAATATTGTAATAGCTCAGATTTAATGGTAGCCCACAATACATTTGTTAAACACTACTAGACTTGACCTATTTTTAGAAAGGTGGAATGATTTTTTCTTGTGGGTCTATAGGTAAAACTAGTGTCATTTTCTAAACTTTACTAGTGTTTTTCATTCTTAGTAAATAACTAAGTCACCTTGCAGTATGCATATGTCATGAATTGCTGTTCTATGTAATACGATGTAGTATACAGATTTGTTTTACTTGGTCTTCGCATTACCTCTCAAGACTGTTGGAATTTGGTGTAGTTTAGTTTGAAAAATGTTTGCTAGGGGATCAGTCTACCTGTTTTAGGGTATGGTTATAATGTTTCCTTTTCAAAAGCTTGTCTGAGTTGTTTAAATTTCTCTTTTTCCACATCAGTAAGAGAGGTGTGTTCCATAAATCATTGTGAGAAATGATGATAATTAAAAACTACCCCAGGTATGCAGCAATGCAGTCAGGGAAAGTGAATAACTCTAGAAGTGAAAATAGATGAAGTTACAGAAATTTCAGTTTACAAAAGCGGTCTATTTTGGTGTTTTCTGGCTTTAGGTAGAATGGCACCACCTGTAGATGATCTTTCTCCAAAAAAAGTGAAAGTTGTTGTTGGCGTGTCTCGTAAACATTCAGACAATGAAGCAGAAAGTATAGCAGATGCTTTGTCTTCAACCTCAAATATTTTGGCCTCTGAATTCTTTGAAGAGGAGAAACAAGAATCTCCAAAGTCAACATTCTCTCCTGCTCCACGGTAATTTTCCCTTAATTATAAATTCTAATCTTTATACCTCTGCTAGATTGTACTTGGAAGTCTTCAGAAACAGAAAAGTGACATGTTTCTTAAGAAAGGAACCTTTCTTTTGAGATGGTAACTGTACGTTCCTTTATTTTCAACTAATTGAGATTTTTAAAGACTCTAAAAGTTAGAAATGGGTATATGCAGACTTGACTTTGGAGAAGGCAATGGCACCCCACTCCAGTACTCTTGCCTGGAGAATCCCATGGATGGAGGAGCCTGGTAAGCTACAGTCCATGGGGTCGCTAAGAGTCGGACACGACTGAGCGACTTCACTTTCACTTTTCACTTTCATGCATTGGAGAAGGAAATGGCAACCCACTCCAGTATTCTTGCCTGGCGAATCCCAGGGACGGGGGAGCCTGGTGGGCTGCCGTCTATGGGGTCGCACAGAGTCGGACACAACTGACGCGACTTAGCAGCAGCAGCAGACTTGACTTTAAAGCTCTCTTTCATTATATTAGTCCTAAGAGGCAAGAAATAAGTCTTTCCTAAGAGGCAAGAATTAAAGAAAAATTGCTTGCATTTCTTTGGACCCCATTAGTCCACCTAAGCCAGTCTAGAAGAAAATCATGTAAAACATGACTATGTTAATATGAGTGTGTTTTATGAAGTGAAAATATAAACTCTTTAATCATAGCTTTACGTACTTTAGCCTTTTGATTCATTTATTTACTTTTGGCTCTGCAGGGTCTTTGTTGCTGCATGTAGGGCTTTTCTAGTTGCGATGCATGGGCTTCTCATTGTGGGAGCCTCTCTTTGTTGGGGAGCATGGGCTCTAGGCATGCAGGCTTCAGTAATTGTAGAGTGCTGGCTTAGTATTTGTGGTGCACAGTCTTAGTTGCTCTGTGGCATGTGGCATCTTCCCAGACCAGGGATCAAACGTGTGTCTCCTGCATTGGCAGATGGATTCCCAACCACTGGACCACCAGAGAAGTCCTACTTTGGCCTTCTTGACATGCTAAAGTAGAAATAATTGATGAGCAGGTAGAATATACATTTATCATGAGCAGATCTTTAGGCTGAAAATTTCTTAATGTCATTTTTTTTAGTCCAGAGATGCCTGGAACTGTCGAAGTTGAGTGTACCTTCCTAGCTCGATTGAACTTCATCTGGAAAGGTTTTATCAATATGCCATCTGTAGCAAAATTTGTTACCAAAGCTTACCCAGTATCTGGTTCCCCTGAATATTTGACAGAGGTACTGTAAACTTTTCTGCTCTTCTATGATTGGGTTGACATATATGTTTCTGAAGGCAAAGGGCAAGGAAACAGCATAATAAAATAATAAAAATATTTATTTTCATTCATGGTAAAAATATTTATTGGCAGTGACTCTTAAACATTGACTTAATGTAATTATAAGTTCACAAATGGAATTTTAGAACTATAGAAAATTGTTCTGTGAAAGTTTTAAATCTACTTCTTGTACTCTTTCCAAGATATACTCACTATATCAATTAAAAATTAATGGATATTTTACATGGATATCTTAAGTTTTTCTTGAAATACAGACTTACATGAACGATTAACATGTTTATGGCCTCCAGTGCTAGTCTGTTGGGAAGACTTTTCATTGTTAACAAGTCTTCTGATTCCCCTATTGCTTATATTTCCACAACTTCACGACTATGGTTCTTACCTGCCCATTTCTGTGAATGAGGTAAAGACCACAGTTGAGCCTTGAGTAACATGAGTTTGGACTACTTGAGTCTACTTATACGTGAATTTTTTCAATAGTGAATACCACAGTACCACATGACCTTCAGTTGGTTGAATCCTCAGATGTGGAACTGTGAATACAGAGGACCGACTATGTGTTACACCGAGATTATCTACTGCACGACACCCTTAATCCCCATGTTGTTCAAGGGTCAGCTGCCTAGTTGAATCTTTCCAGCTAGTTGACAGTCCTGAGGTCAGTGACCATGGTTGCTGCAATGGTGCCCTTGGTTGATTTTATACCTGAGACAATAGGAAAGGACTATTAAGCAGCATTTGTGGGAAATAAGCAGCTGTAGTACTATAGTATATACACTATTATATCAATAATGTGATAAATGAGAAAGTACGACTTTTAAAAATTATTTTGAATAGTTTGTACATTTCTGTGTTTATGCAAAAAGGAAAATCAGTATATGTGTACTATATTTTTGTTGAGATTACGTTTTGCTATTATGCTATTTAACATTAAATTTTCTATCCATTCTCAGTCTGCTGACCATACAGGCAAAGTTTTCAGTATTTTATAAGACATAAATCTTACATATGCCTGTTTTCTTTTAAGACTAAGATAAATTCTTCTTTGTATTAGAATGAAATTAGTTTAAAAATTGAGATGTGTATAAGATACAGGTTTAAGTCAGTGTAATACTACTTATCTAATCTATCAGTTTATTTGTCTAGTTGTGTTTTTGATTAATAAACAACTTATTACTTTTGCATATAGTTTGCTTGGGAAGTAATATTTTAGACACATTGATTTTATAAGAAAAAAATTCAATAGACCCATTATGCTTTTCTTATAGCATAAATAGTCTTCTGAATTTCTAGATTAGTCCACAGTGAAAATAACGCTTCTTTTAAATGAATAATTAAGTCCTAAACTATGGAAACCTTTTGATTTTAAACAAAACTATTATTCTTTTTTCTGAGCCAGTTTATATGTGGTTGTTTTTCAGAACTCCACCTCTGCTTCCTACTTATTTCTAGTTTGATTTGGACTAAAATTCCAAATAAACTATTTAAAGCAATTAATTATTTAAATTTAATTGAATTAATATTGATTATGATTTTTCTGTCTTCATCCAAAAGCAAATATACTGATTAAAGTTTCAAATATTCTTAACTACACCCCTCATAATCGATTTTATGTATAGTCATCTTTTCTCAGAAAGATTGGGCCTTTAAAAAAGAAATGAACCTTGCATTATTACAATATTATTCTCTTCTGTGCAAAAGTATACTGTATAGTTAAACTTGATAACTTCTGAAATCCAGCTGTTAGTGATTAAGGCATGCCCCAGTTCACTATCAACACACACACAAAAACAGATGGGGAAAACAGTGCCCCCTAATATTCTGAAGTCTGCTGTAGTCTTCCTGGGTTGTCAGAATGGGATGCTGGCGCTGCTGCTCTTTCTTGACCTGAGATTCTTTCTTAATTGTATTTGAGCATCCACCTCAGTCATTTGGAGTTGACATTTGAGGTAAAGCCTAATTGCCCTCCCTATATTTTCCTATATTCATTGATGTATTTTATAATTTTTTTAAGTCACTTTTTCAAATTAGTCTTAGAGTTAAATTTGTATGAAGTATAGATATTATAATGAAGATAAACTATATACATTGATCACCTTCATTTTTTACCACAGGACCTACCAGATAGTATTCAAGTAGGTGGTAGGATATCACCTCAGACAGTTTGGGATTATGTGGAAAAAATTAAAGCTTCAGGAACCAAGGTGAGGAGAACTTTTTTCTCTCTACCAATATGTGAAAATATTTGAAAAGTAAACCACTGAGATTTCTTACGCAGGGTCCCCTAGGGAGGACCTATATTGACAAAATATGCCACTGGCTAAGGCTCAAACCCATTATTCCTTTAGTTTTTTTTTTTCTTTTCCCACTTTTGGTATGCTGTCTCAGTGATTTCTATCATTGTTTTGAAAGGAATGCTTTAGAATAAGATTGAGATTCATTCTGGAATGTTGCCTTGCTTTGATTATAGACATTTGTTTTGGTTGGGGCACAGGCTAAGCTGTTGGGACAGAGATCCTAAAATACGGTGGCTCAAAAAATAAACTTTTCTTGTTATGTTAGGTAGGTCCATAATTCAGAGTCTTTCAGTTGTTAGATCATTCATGGATTGGGCTCTTCTGTCTTATTGTTTTTAAGACTATGGCCCTTAGCAATCAAGCAAAGTCAAAGCTGATTTATCAGCTCCAAGTGGGGGAAAAAAGAATGGCTGTTGAGTTGTTTTAAAAGCAAGACCTGGAATGTGCAGTTTTCTTTTCACTTCTCTAACTGCCATTGGCAAGAGCTTATATGCTATTAGGTGGCTGGGAAGTGTGATCTCTGTTGGATGGCCATGTGCCCAACCGAAGGTTAAGAGGGCTCTCTAGTAGGAAATGAGGAGGATAGATATGGGATATAGTTGATAACCTTTATAGCAATATTTCTCTTTTTCTTTTCTCTCTATATCTTCTATCATTTCTTTAACTCATAGAACACTGCTACACAGGAATATTTAATCGTTAGAAGAAATCATTTTTCTCTCCAAGGATGTTAATACTCAGCATGTTACAGACATTCAAAAAATAAATCTTGAATAAATGAACATTAATTTTTTTCTCTTATGATCAGAAGTCTTTAGTAAGGTTAGTGATAATTCAAAATGGATGCTCTTTAGCTGAAAATAATTTTTTTTTTCCAGTATAGATTGTAGAATTTAAACTGATACAGTGTTAGAGTACAGATAAAACTTTGAAGCACTATAAGAAAAGTTTTATTTATTTGCTTTCACTTTCTTATGATAGTGGAAGTCAGGAAAGTGTTGGGAAGTATTACTTTTGGACATTTGGGGAATTGCTCTTCATCTGCCCCTTTATTATCGCAAATACGGCATAGTGTGCCTCCGTCTAGAACTGACCAAGACACTTGTCACAGTTGTTGCCTCCAGATAAGGGCATTTGAGGTGACAGATCTAAGAGTTGGAGCCTTAGTTCAGCTCACTTTTTCTCCTCCTGCAGTCTTGCATCAGTTTAGGCTTTGTGGTTGACCTGACTCTCCACTTTTTGATTGTATACTTTCATGAAAAGACATCTGTTTTTCATTCTACCAAATTAACACCAAATTGGGACTATTTTTTTATTTTTTAAATCTGAAACAAAGCCAAAAACTCAGAGTCAAGCAAATAAGTTTCTGAGTAAGCCAAATGATTTTATAAAATTATGGCCTATGTGTATTTGAGGTCATTTCACTCAGCCCCCTTTATTCCTAGATTCAGTTCCTCTAAGTTGGAATATCAGTGGACTTGTGCATTTCTCTGTGTTTGTACATAGTGGGGCAGTGGTGGTGGCTGCTATTAATTTGCAGTGTGCTGAGAATATAGACAGAGGAGTCTACATTGGAAATAGGACATAGTATAGATATCAAGACATGTGGCTTTAAATATCTTCTTTGCCACTGATAAGTGTGTCACCTTGAACAAATTAATTACTTTAGGACTGAGTTTCTGTGAAACACTTTCAGATAAAACAGATCCACCTCTGGATCAGCAAAGATCTTTTCCTAAAAGTTGTTTCCTTATAGTATTCATATCTGCATTTAAGTTGGTAAGCCATGTTATTACTTGGTAAGTGTCAGAAAACGCAATAGATTATTATAATTGAGAATGGTATTTAAAACCAAGCTATTGTTTAGGTTATTTTTATTATTTGTTATTTTCTTGAATAGGAAATTTGTGTGGTTCGCTTCACACCTGTGACTGAAGAAGATCAAATTTCTTATACTTTGCTGTTTGCATACTTCAGTAGCAGGAAGCGCTATGGAGTGGCCGCTAACAACATGAAGCAGGTCAAAGACATGTACCTCATCCCTCTGGGTGCCACGGATAAAATCCCACACCCTCTCGTGCCCTTTGATGGACCTGGTAGGTATCTGTTTAATTAGTAGGATATGAATGAAATGGGGTGAGAGGGCCCAAGTGGGAAAGCTGAGCCTGCTTTCCTTCTTGGGACTTGGCCCTCAGGATCTGCCCAGACAGGAATAGGCACCTGTTTAGGAGGCTGTAGTAAGCAGAATTTTACTCTTTATTGTAATGATTGAAAATGACTGTTGATTGATGTTTTTGATTCTGTACAGGCCTTGAATTGCATAGACCTAATCTGTTGCTGGGCTTGATTATTCGTCAGAGGCTGAAGCGGCAGCACAGTGCTAGTGCTAGTGCTGGTGCTGGTCGCACAGCTGAGACATCTGAGAGCACACCGGTGACAGTACCACCTGACAAGAAAAGTAAGACAGAAGTGTCCACAGAGGGGGCAGCAGAGGAGGAAAGCGACTTTTTTAATTCTTTTACAACCGTATTGCACAAACAGAGAAATAAGCCTCAGCAAACTCTTCAGGAAGACCTTCCAACAGTCATTGAACCTTTATTGGAAGTCACCAAACAGGAACCACCAAAACCTTTAAGATTCCTTCCTGGGGTCTTGATTGGCTGGGAAAATCAACCTTCTACTCTGGAATTGGCAAATAAACCTCTTCCTGTGGATGATATCCTTCAGAGCCTTTTGGGCACCACTGGTCAAACATATGAACAAGCTCAGTTAGGGACAGAACAAAACACTCTTAAAGAAATTCCATTTATAAATGAGCAAGCTAATCCAAAAGCAGGGACGATAGATTCAGGAGAAGCAACTGGTGGTGAAGCCAAGGAAGTGAAAGTTAAAGGAGATAATCCTTCAGAATTGACAGATAATGTAGGAGGAGGAGAAGAGACGTCTGCACTGGGGGTCTCTTCAGTTTCTGCTGGGCCTTTGACAAGTCTTAGTCTCAGAGGTAAACCACCAGATGTTTCTACAGAAGCATTCCTAACAAATTTATCAATTCAGTCAAAACAAGAGGACACTGTGGAGAGTAAAGAGAGAGTGTTAAAACAGCTGGTGCAAGATCAAGAGAATAATTTGCAAGATAACAGGACTTCAAATACTAGTCCTCCCTGTAGGTCTAATGTAGGGAGAGGAAACATAGATGGTAACGTGAGTTGCAGTGAAAATGCTGTTACTAACACGACAAGGGCCCCACAGTTTATCAACCTGAAAAGGGATCCTCGGCAAGCAGCTGGAAGAAGTCAGCAGGTGACTCCTCCTGAAAACAGAGAAGGAGAAGGCTGCCGTCAGGGAGAGAAGCCGCCACTGCTTGGCCCATCACACTTAACTGAGCAGAGCAGCGTGGAGGAGAAGATGCCTTCTGTAGAGAAAAGCCCCTGTGTTCAGCAGAGTGATGATTCAGGGGCTGTACAAGACTCACCATCGGTAGAAAACATACAGTCTTCTCAAGTGGAACAAGCAAAACCCTTACAGGAGATTTTAATGCAAAATATTGAAACTGTGCACCCATTTCGAAGAGGATCAGCAGCAACAGCATCTCATTTTGAGGTTGGAAATACATGTCAATCTGAATTTTCTTCTAAAAGCATCAGTTTCACTTCCAGAAGCACCAGCCCCAGAACAAGTGCAAACTTTTCACCCATAAGGCCGCAGCAGCCCAGCCTTCAGCATCTCAAGTCTTGCCCACCTGGGTTTCCATTTCCAGGACCTCCTAATTTCCCCCCACAAAGCATGTTTGGATTTCCTCCACATTTGCCACCCCCATTACTTCCCCCTCCAGGCTTTGGCTTTGCCCCAAATCCCTTGGTTCCCTGGCCACCTGTTGTCCATCTGACCGGCCAGCCGCAGCGTATGATGGGTCCCCTCTCACAAGCGTCAAGGTATCTGGGCCCACAAAATTTTTACCAAGTTAAAGACATTCGGAGGCCGGAACGGCGCCATAGTGACCCTTGGGGCAGGCAAGACCAGCAGCAACTGGACAGACCATTTAACAGGGGTAAGGGGGATCGTCAGAGGTTTTACAGTGACTCACACCACCTGAGAAGAGAGCGCCATGAGAAGGAGTGGGAGCAGGAACCCGAAAGGCACAGGCGCAGAGACAGAGCCCAGGACAAGGACAGAGACAGGAAGGGCAGGGACGAGGGGCATAAGGATAAAGAGCGGGCGCGGCTGCCTCATGGGGAGCGTGGGGTGGACGGCAGGGCGAGCAGGGAGAGCAGGAGTGCAGACAGGAAGCCCGACAAGCCGAAGGGCGAGGACCAGGAGAAGGACAAGGAGCGGGAGAAGAGTAAGCATAGAGAGGGAGAGAAGGACAGAGACAGGTACCACAAAGACAGGGACCACGCTGAGAGAGCTAAGAGCAAGAGGTAAAGCCGGTGGGCGGCTGCAGGGGTGCATTTAATAACTGTTCGATGTCGTGTCTTTGAAACTTCATGACTGCCTGCTAAGATCGTGCCATCTTTTGAATTTTTAATATTGGTGGTTTGCAGAAGAATAAATTGTGTGTGTTGGTGCAGAGTGCTCTGTGCCAGTGCTCATCATCCCTTTTTCATACCAACAGCCCTAGTTACAGGAATTTAATATTTTTAAAAATTTACATTGCTGTATATTCAAAGATTTGTTTTATTAATATGCAATAAAGGCTTAGAAATTTTAGTTTTATTCCTTAATTGGTAAATATGGTTAACTGTGGAATATATTTACCACCTCTAGTGAATGTCCTTTCTATAATGACTAATTTGAGAGTAATGTGTACTCTGTAACTTTGTTTTAAATTGCACTGTTTTTAAAGAAACTCTAGAGGAGCAACAAAAAGCCAAGCAACTTCGTAATCAGATTATATTAATCATTTCATTTGGCAGTTTTTGACCAAGAATCAGAAGCCCAAGGAGTACATGTATTGCTTTTAATCTGCACTCACTGAAGGCGTTTATTATTGTGCTACAGCTTTGTGGTAGTCCATTATTTTCCTTTTCTTTTTGGCATTTCAGAAACTTGAATACTTAAGCTTGTACATGATCTTGTGTTTTGCTATCCTTTTTACTGTAAAATGTAAATATTTTAAGGGATATTTTGATTCTAAATATGATAAAAGAATTTCTCACCTATTTTGTGTTGTGATTTGAAATTCAGTAGTGAAAGAGTTTCTTCTTTGAGGCTTTAAATACCTTTTAGACATTGTTTTTCTCTTACTCAACCGAGAGCATATAGGTTGAGTAAGATGAGGGGAAAAATGATTTCTTTATCTTAGATTATAGGCTGTTGAGATCAGTCATGTAGTTCTGATGACACTAGAATTTAGAGCTACTGCTGAAAAACTGCAGCTGTAATCCAATTTATAGGTATGTTTCTGAAAACTGGTACACCATCAAAATTTGATACACTGACTAATCATTGTAAGACCATAGAACTTTTATTTAAGAGAAACATGTGATCTCTTTGTAAAATGTGTAATTAGCCCTAGCTTGTTTGGGGAGTAAATAATTATAATGTTGTATGCTCATTTTTCTTGAAAGCACAGGTAGGCTATTGTTAATCCAAACCTAAATTTATTTCTACCCTAAATTGCATAATACTATATTGATTGCTTTAATTTAAAGTAGTAGCTACCAAATGATGCTAATCCTAGAGACCAAAAGGAGAGAAGGAAAAGCCAGTATTTTTATTTACCTGTATGAGTGAAGAAAAATACACATGACTTCACAAAATTAGGAAGATAAGTTTGTTTTCCTAAAAAGTTTACAGATAATGGGTTTTGAAACTGAATCAGCCTTGCTGTTTTTAACTGGAGAGAAAATGAGTGGAAATTCAAAACCAAATCATTTTGTCTAATTTGCAACAACTTGAAATCCCTTTTTTTTTTTTGTCATCCTCATCCTCTGAAATTTATCATCACGTGGAGCCTGAAACAGTCTTCCCTGGTGACTCAGATGGTAAAGAATCTGCTTGCAGTGCAGGAGACCTGGGTTCATTCCCTGGGTTGGGAAGATCTCCTAGGGAAGGATATGGCAACCCACTCCAGTGTTTTTGCTTGGAGAATCCCCAAGGAGCCTGGCGGGCTACAGTCCATGGGGTCGCAAAGAGTCGGACACAACTGAGGGGCTAATCAAAGTATACAGCACAGGTTCTGAAACAAGAGGATTTGTATTTAAATAAAAGTTTTTTTTTTTTTTTAATTTGCACTTTTTCTTTTGGAAACTAGCTTGTTAGAAAACTAATTAAACTAAGGTCAGTCAGCTTTTGCATCATTATGAAGAAGTTGTTACTAAGGTTTTACCAAAAAAAAGCCCCCAAACCAAAGAAACCTTAGGTTTTTTATTTCACATATAATTATCCCTTGGTAATCAGTGGGAAACTGGTTCCTGGACCACCCCCTGCCCCCCACTGATACCAAAATCCATGGATGCTCAAGTCCCTTATATAAAAGGGCATAAATTTGCATATAACCTATGTACTTATATACTTCAAATCATGTCTATCTAGATTACTTACAATTTTGTAAGTCTAATACAATGTAAATACTATGTAAATAGTTGTAAATATGAGGCACATGCTATGTAAATAGTTTCCAGTGTACAGTAAACTCAGGTTTTAGTTTTTGGAATTTTCTGGCATTTTTTTCCCCCATCTAATGTTGAATTCAAAGATGAAAATCAAAAAAAAAAAAAAAATCCACAGGTGTGGAAAATCAACTATTTGTATCTCAGTAAATGTGCTTTCACTGATCCAACTGATCAGACAACAGGTTTCTTCTGCAAAATACAAGTAAAGAAGAATGGGTTAACCAACTGAGGAAAGCCTTTAAGTCAGTTTTTGATTACTCTTAGCAAATAATTACTATACATAATAGCTGGGAAATGTAAAATTTCTTTGTTCATGTCTAGTAGAATCATGGTAGATTCCATATAGCTCTCTGTTAGTAATGACCATCCTCTGGGATTGCAGGGCTACTGAATGCTGGAACCAGGTCTCTTAACCCCAGGGACTGACTACTGTGGAGAGTAAGTATGGGTATATTGAGTATTTTGAGGGTTTTGTGAGAAAAGAAAGGGAAAATGAGAAAGTGTTGAGTGAGCAGCAGTAGCTCCAAAGCCATTCTCATGCTTTGTCTCACCTACCAACCTCCTTGCACGAACTAGTGAAAGTCATCTCTCTGTTTCTCCTGTTTTAAGAAAAGCTTACTCTTTAAAAACAGTTTGATGTTTTAAAAAATTTAGAACAATCTTACGATAGTTTAAACACTTGTTAAGTAAAATGTACCAGGATGTCTCAGTGCTTACCAAGTCCACTCCTTGTAATCCTTGTGTTCGTAAGAAAGCCTCCGTGTACCCTCTGTGGGTCAGACCTCATGTTGAGTGCTTTATGTGAACCTTGGTCAGCCTGCCAGGTGAAGACTTTTCTTAGAGCGGAGGAAACTGGTACTGAGAAACCAGTACTGCCCCGAGGTTATATTCATGCTGTCAGAACTGGAATCCTAGCTCACTTCTACTTTTTCTCCGAAGTCCAGTGGTGTGGTTGTGCCCTGAGGCTGGAGAATGGAAGAGGGACAGAAGCCTCATGAGTGACACTTGCCTTTCACAGCCCTTTTTCCTGCTGTCTCATCTACCTGTGGACCACCCATGCCTCAGAGTGAGCAAGAAGACATGGCCAAAAGTCTGTGGGTTCTGTACAGATGTGCAAAGTTTGTATTCATTTCAAACCCTCGTTTGCCAGTTCGCTTTTATTAGTTTCCTTTTGCTGCTGTGACAAATTATTACAAGCATAGTGGCTTGAAATCACACAGATTTATCTTACACTTCTAAGTAAAGTCTGATGGGTATCTCTGGTGTTTTGCATTCCTTACCTGGAGGCTTTGAAAGTAACTCATTTCCTTTCATTTTCCATCTTCTGGAGTCCACCTGCCTGCTTTGCCGCATGGCACCTCTCTCCATCTTCCAAGTCAGCGACATGAGTTACTCTCTGCCATGTCTGACCTTTCTTATTTCCTGTTCCACTTTTAATGACCCTTGTGAGCATAGTGGGTCTATACAGATAGTCCAGGACAATCCTACTTTATGATCCACTAATTGGCAACTTGAATTCCATCTGTGACCTTAATTCTCCTTTCCCTGTGTACCTAGCATATTTACACGTTCCAGGGATGGAGATTTACAACTTTGAGGGCCATTATTTACATTATTAATTTGCTTAAATTGTAGTGAACGAGATCTTAATTACAAGTCTTTTGCAGTTATAAAAATCTTAGTTCAGTCGCTCAGTTGTGTCCGACTCTTCGCGACCCCATGAATTGCGGCATACCAGGCCTCTCTGTCCATCACCAACTCCTGGAGTTCACTCAAACTCATGTCCATTGAGTCGGTGATGAATAAAACATCTAAGGCCATGTAAATGCTTAAAAGTTAAGAAAAATACAAACAGTAGAGAAGAAAATGGAGTGACAAGCTTCTTGAATATTAACATGTTTTTGTATGTGTGCTAATATAAAAGTCAAGTGTTGATTATGTTTATTGCCCTTTGTGGTCATTAGTAAGTGGCAACCTGACCTAAAGTTTCGAGGGATCTGAGGAGATGGATATAATGCAACTGATGTGTTCATACATTGAACTATTTGCTTTAATAAGACCTGGTTCTTCATCAGCATGGTCCTAGAATGCACAGAACTTGATTTATGCCAAGCCACTGTTAAAAATACTGAAAACAGCTATAGGTAACTTCACCAGTTAATAAGTAGTTTGTTTCCCAAAGCAAATCATGAGTAAAATTGGTTACTGCTATTATGAAGGTGCCAAACACCCTGATGTTTTGATTTGTTTCATAAAGAATTTCATATTAATTCATGTGTAGAGCAAGAGGGTACATGAATGTGTGAGTTGAAACACAAAAATTATGTAAATAGTGCAATTTCTTGGCTAAGGTGTTTCAGCTTACTTTAAAAAATGTTCTCATGTTTACATTCAACACTTTTGTTACAGAAGCATCATGCCATTTGTAGTAAAATTATCTGAAAGGTTTTTATTATTTTTATTTTGTGCTGGAAAAGCATGTCACACAGGAAATCATCCTCAACACCATCATCACTTTAGGATAGCAAAAACAAATAATGTTGATAANTTACAGAAGCATCATGCCATTTGTAGTAAAATTATCTGAAAGGTTTTTATTATTTTTATTTAGTGCTGGAAAAGCATGTCACACAGGAAATCATCCTCAACACCATCATCACTTTAGGATAGCAAAAACAAATAATGTTGATAATTTACCGCATGAAATTTTGGATTTTAAGGTGAAAAAATATTAACCATTCTGACATGAGTTTTACCTACAGACTCTAGGTTGCAATTTTCAGTCTTTCTTATGCCTATTCTTCAGGCATTTGCTCAGTTCTTGGAATACAGTGGTGAGTAAGTACCCTTTTCAGTGCTTGCAGTGAGGTGTAGAAGGCATCTGAATGTAAGATCTCAGCTGTGAGAAGCAGCTTTGAAGCAGCAGTTCTCAAAGATAACTAGTTTCAAGACCCCTTTACACTCTTAACAATTATTGAAACCTCTAAAGAGCTTTTGTTTTTATAAATTGTCTATACTTAGCGTATTAGAAATCAAAATTTTATTATGAGCACTTTGATTTTTTAAATTATTAATCTTAATTGGAGGCTAATTACTTTACAATGTTGTGGTGGTTTTTGCCATACATTGACATGAATCAGCCACGGGTGTACAGGTGTCCCCCATCCTGAACCCCCTCCCCATCCCTTCCCATCCCATCCCTCTGGGTTGTCCCAGACAATCAGCTTTGAGTGCCCTAATTGTAAAAATAAATACTTGTTTGACAGTAATCTCATTCTGTATTAATAACATTTTATATAAAGTAACTTCCAAGCTAAGTCACTGGAGAAGGAAATGGTAACCCACTCCAGTATTCTTGCCTAGAGAATCCCATGGACAGAGAAGCCTGGTAGGCTACAGTCCACGGGGTCGCAAAGAGTCGGACACGACTGAGCGACTTCACTTTCACTTTAAGCTAAGTCAATTTAGTTAACAGGTGGTTTTCATATTTGTACATTTCTAATATCTCACTCACGATGGCTGGACTCTCTTCTACATTTTAATGTTTAGTAATAATGTCATTTTGTTCGGAATATGATGAAGGAAATCTGACTTCCCACCGATTTTTGTTGAGAAAGGAATCACTTTCTTTGTAGATCCCCTGAAAATATCTAGGGGTCCTCAGGGGTCCTTTAGCTATACTTTGGGAAGTGACTCTTCAAAGAAAAACCCAATGTGAAGGGTGTGTGGTTTAGGTGAAGCCTTCATAACCTTCCTAGAACAACTTTCTTGCCTTTGTGCATAAAATGTGTACCTTTAAAAGTCAGCTATCAAAAAGTATTTATTTAGAGCATTTGTGATCTCAATAATTCCAGAGTTAAATGCTATGGACTAAAGCAAACTTATGGCAGTTTCTCAGCGTATGTTGGAGTTGTGTGGTTTCTGTTACAAAACCTTTGAATCAATGGATAGACATTCTGTAGTTTTGCCTTACATTATATTTTGCTCACACACTTTTGAATGTTGATGGTAATAGTATGTATGGGGCCATTTGTATCTCATCAAATGACACAAAAGTTCTTAACTTTGGTTCTGGAGCTTTTCTAAACTAGCTTTCTGATTGCAGTACAGGGGCAAAAGTAAGTAAAAAAAAATCTCAGATTCTGCAGTGATAAACTGTTCACCTAGCTTCTTTGTATAGACTGAAATCTGAACAGGCAGATTTTGCTTTTTAATAGCACTTGGAAGTTAAATGTGCATCAATCCTATGTGTGTAAAATCTTTTCTCCATTTAATAAAGGTGTAGAAGGCATCTGAATGTAAGATCTCAGCTGTGAGAAGCAGCTTTGAAGCAGCAGTTCTCAAAGATAACTAGTTTCAAGACCCCTTTACACTCTTAACAATTATTGAAACCTCTAAAGAGCTTTTGTTTTTATAAATTGTCTATACTTAGCGTATTAGAAATCAAAATTTTATTATGAGCACTTTGATTTTTTAAATTATTAATCTTAATTGGAGGCTAATTACTTTACAATGTTGTGGTGGTTTTTGCCATACATTGACATGAATCAGCCACGGGTGTACAGGTGTCCCCCATCCTGAACCCCCTCCCCATCCCTTCCCATCCCATCCCTCTGGGTTGTCCCAGACAACCAGCTTTGAGTGCCCTAATTGTAAAAATAAATACTTGTTTGACAGTAATCTCATTCTGTATTAATAACATTTTATATAAAGTAACTTCCAAGCTAAGTCACTGGAGAAGGAAATGGTAACCCACTCCAGTATTCTTGCCTAGAGAATCCCATGGACAGAGAAGCCTGGTAGGCTACAGTCCACGGGGTCGCAAAGAGTCGGACACGACTGAGCGACTTCACTTTCACTTTAAGCTAAGTCAATTTAGTTAACAGGTGGTTTTCATATTTGTACATCTCTAATATCTCACTCACGATGGCTGGACTCTCTTCTACATTTTAATGTTTAGTAATAATGTCATTTTGTTCGGAATATGATGAAGGAAATCTGACTTCCCACCGATTTTTGTTGAGAAAGGAATCACTTTCTTTGTAGATCCCCTGAAAATATCTAGGGGTCCTCAGGGGTCCTTTAGCTATACTTTGGGAAGTGACTCTTTAAAGAAAAACCCAATGTGAAGGGTGTGTGGTTTAGGTGAAGCCTTCATAACCTTCCTAGAACAACTTTCTTGCCTTTGTGCATAAAATGTGTACCTTTAAAAGTCAGCTATCAAAAAGTATTTATTTAGAGCATTTGTGATCTCAATAATTCCAGAGTTAAATGCTATGGACTAAAGCAAACTTATGGCAGTTTCTCAGCGTATGTTGGAGTTGTGTGGTTTCTGTTACAAAACCTTTGAATCAATGGATAGACATTCTGTAGTTTTGCCTTACATTATATTTTGCTCACACACTTTTGAATGTTGATGGTAATAGTATGTATGGGGCCATTTGTATCTCATCAAATGACACAAAAGTTCTTAACTTTGGTTCTGGAGCTTTTCTAAACTAGCTTTCTGATTGCAGTACAGGGGCAAAAGTAAGTAAAAAAAAATCTCAGATTCTGCAGTGATAAACTGTTCACCTAGCTTCTTTGTATAGACTGAAATCTGAACAGGCAGATTTTGCTTTTTAATAGCACTTGGAAGTTAAATGTGCATCAATCCTATGTGTGTAAAATCTTTTCTCCATTTAATAGATAATTATAGAGTTTTTCTTTTCAACTTTACACATGCTCCTTATTACTAAGATTTTTTTCCTCCTTAGAGTTCTACCTGTTATTACTTTCTGTCAGTCATGTGTTGTCAGGTGGTTTTTTTGGTGGCAAAATTGTCATAAATCCCAAGCTGAAAATGTTAAGTAACAACAGCAATGATAACTACCTCCCAGTCTAAGTGGAGGGGGGGTGCAAATGTTGTTCACAGTTATGTTTAGTAACAGATATTTGGGCAAAATGGACTTCCTCAGTTATGCTTTTAAAGGTACAGATATCAGGACAAAAGTTTTCAATAACATTAAGCTCAATTTGGAGACCTGTAGAATTGAATAGTTAAACGTAAATGAAGTTTAACTTAAAAATTTGAACAGTTATAAGTACATGGCTTAAAAAAATGTCAAGAAATTCTACAGGGTTTATAAGCAAAACCCAACAGTGTTAGCACTGCTCTCCAGAAGTAACTGCTTCAAATCTCCTCGACGTTTCTTAGGATATCTGCCTTTATGTTTGTGAGTGACATGTATATGATTTTTTTTGTTTGTTTGTTTTTTACTTAAAAAATGAATATCTTTTGATAACTTGCTGTTGAAGACAAGGATTTAACCTTTACCAGCCAACTCTCCTTTCCCCCATTTTCCTCCTCCCCACAATCACTCAGTGGTTTTTGGCTTACTTAGGTCCATATTCAAATTTCACATTACTTCAATTGTAACTATTCATAGTTGAGCCGTGTAATAGACTATGATATTTCCTTTCTTAATAATTAAAATTTTTCCTTTGGTTAATACCTTTTACCTTTTTCTTATTTTTCTTTGTATCACTAATTTATTCTCATCTAAATTTCATTTAAAAACAATTTACAGATGAATAAACACTAATGGAGTGAAAACCAGGACTCAGATAAATTGGATGTTGGATAGAATGACCAAAGTCTTTTTTTCAGCTATATTTTATAAGCTTATATAGAAAGAACTGTTAGCAGTTAAACTGTTTCAGGTAATAGTAAACAATTCTATTACATTTATCCCATCCAAATCCACGTAGCTTTCTGCACCATCTCTTCCTGCTTTAATCACATGCCAAGTATTTCTATTAATAGTACTTTTTGGAGAGTTTCTAGAAGGATGGTTCTGTCACCAAGATTGTAGCTGATTTGAACAGAACCATTTACTAAAGAAATACATAAAAAATCACCTCCCTCACTTCATTAGAGCAGTTCTTCAGAGTGATTTCAGAGTCCTGGCTCCCAGGTTTGAAGTCCTCAGAAAATCCATCAAATAAAAGTGGAGAAAGAAAAAACATTAAAATAGTTACTCTGATTAAAACTCTTGCCCTTTTTTTTGGAGGGGGCGAAGATGACAAATTTTGATCACAATTATGTTTTTTTTTTCCATGTTTGGATCAAAATATATACATTCACGCACATATCCTGTATTCTTTTGTTCTGGAGTTGGGCACATGTATTATCCCTATTTGTAAATGTTTCACAGTGTAGGAGTATAGTGGTACCAAGTTAAAATGAGGTTTTTCTTTTAACTAGTTAAGGGTGAATGTGTAAAGAAATAAATTGGATGCTTTATTCCAAGGCAATGATGCTTTTTTTGATACACTGGTCAGTGAGGGGGGATAAGAAGTGACTGGAAAAAAATGCACAAACTAAAAGGTGAGAATTCTGTTTTATTTGATGGATTTTCTGAAGACTTGAAACCTGGGAGCCAGGACTGAAATCACTCTGAAGGACTGTTCTGATAGAGTGAGAGGGCCAACCCGGATGTAATCAACGAAGACCAGGTAGTCAGAATATCAGAAGAGTACTGTAAAAGAAAACCCGACATCTCAAGGAAATAAGTGCTTTTCTATGTATGGGAAGATGCAAGAGTCTGGGCTCGCTGAAATCATTCCTTTGATACACATGTCAGCTATCTGGGGCCAGTATCCTGGTATCCTGTCCTCATCTTGAGTCTTCAGCATGCACTGTTGGTTCAGGGGCGAGGGGTGTGGTGGTGGTGGTGGCAGCTGCATCAACTGATGGCTAGATAGTGGGCATCCTATTCCCTCAGGTCTCGCCTAGGGAGGCTGTTGTGTGATGGCTGGATGGTTGCAACATCGTATTTACTGATAAGGTAGCAACATTTCTCCACGTAAGTGAGCAGTTAGTGGTGGTGCTCTGAAAATCCTGTATCTTGGGCTTTCCTGAAGTTTCAACCATGCTCTTGGCATCAAGTTCTATCTCCAAGTACAAAAATCTCTAGTTGAACTCTCTGCTTGAGTTATTTTAAAGGTACCTCAAGCTCCAAAGTTTCTCTCAATTTGTGAACTTCCTTCCATACACCTGGTCTTTCCAAACTCAGTCACTCAATCCACCCATTTTTCAAATTTAAGTGTGATCATGGCCAACCTAGATAGCATATTAAAAAGCAGAGACATTACTTTGCCAACAAAGATCTGTCTAGTCAAGGCTATGGTTTTTCCAGTGGTCATGTATGGCTGTGAGAGTTGGACTGTGAAGAAGGCTGAGTGCCGAAGAATTGATGCTTTTGAACTGTGGTGTTGGAGAAGACTCTTGAGAGTCCCTTGGACTGCAAGGAGATCCAACCAGTCCATTCTAAAGATCAGTCCTGGGTGTTCTTTCGAAGGAATGATGCTAAAGCTGAAATTCCAGTACTTTGGCCACCTCATGCAAAGAGTTGACTCATTGGAAAAGACTGACATTTGGAGGGGTGGGAGGCAGGAGGAAAAGGGGACAACAAAGGATGAGATGGCTGGATGGCATCACCGACTTGATGGACGTGGTTTTGGGTGAACTGAGGGAGTTGGTGATGAACAGGGAGGCCTGGCATGCTGCAATTCAAGGGATCACGACTGAGCGACTGAACGGAACTGAACTGATGGGTCTATATAATCGAATGGATTTTACTAGCATTTTGTTCATTGTAAACATCTTTTTTCTGTCCACTTTTCTCCTGCCACTTTACTATCTTCTCTAGCTTAATTTTTTTGTATTTTATTGTTCAGTTTGCTCATTTCAAAGTATTAAATCTTCAGCAGAAACAAAACAAGGTTTATCTTTTAAAAGCTTTTTTCCAAAGTTAGAGATCTAAAATCAACTAGGGTAATTTTTATCATTTTGTTTTAAAATTTTCTCTATTTGAAATTGTTCAAATCATTAAACTCTAAAGAGAAACAGAAACCTCGTTAAAAGTTAAGAATTTGTTTTTCCCCATATGAAAACCTAACTAGCTGCTGATGTCTAATGTGGATTTTGACATTGTGTATTAAGTGTTTGGGCATTTTTACTAATAGATCTTAGCAGAGGATTAACTAGAAGCCTTGGTTAATGTTTACAGCAGACAACTCTTTAGAGAAGGTCAAAGTACGGGGCAGTCACCTGTATTTCATACAACTTAAAACATTGAAACATACTTTGCTGCTGCTGCTACTTAGTCACTTCAGTCGTGTCTGATTCTGTGTGACCCTATGGACTGCAGTATGCCAGGCTCCTCTGTCCATGGGATTCTCTCGGCAAGAGTACTAGAGTGGGTTGCCATACCCTCCTCCAGGGGATCTTCCTGACCCAGGGATCGAACCTGGGTCTCCTGCATTGGAGGCAGATTCTTTACCGCTGAGCCACCAGGGAAGCCTGAAACATCTTATCACCTGATTATTAATGTTTATGTTTTTCATCTGATAATTACCTTCAATTTAATCCAAGCCTGAGAATGTAGATATAGATTTAATATTTTAAGCTTTTTGTGAATTCCTTACATGAGTGTCAAATGCAGCACCAATTATGACATGAAACTGATAAATCTCTTTTCACCTTTGTAAATAGTGTCTAATGGACTGAAAAAGGAAAATCGACTTATGAACTGAAATGCAAAGCCATTTAATAACAGATGTAAGAAGATGTGCTTTTTTTCTATGTGTGTTAATGTAAATGAGCTTTTTATTTTATATACATAAACATAACGATGTTTGCTCAAACTCCTGTCCGTGGAATCCGCGATGCCATCCAACCACCTCATCTTCTATCGTCCCCTTCTCCTGTCTTCAATATTTCCCAACATCAGAGTCTTTTCCAGTGAGTCAACACTTTGCATTAGGTGGCCAAAATATTGGCGTTTCATGCTTGGTAACAGTCCTTCCAATGAATATTCAGGGTGGATGTCCTTTGGGATTGACTGGTTTCATCTCCTTTCTGTTGAAGGGACTCTCAAGAATCTTCTCGAACACCACAATGCAAAAGCCATCAATTCCTTGGTGCTCAGCTGCCTTTATGGTCTAACTCTCACATCCATACATGAAAAACCATACTGGAAAAACCATGGCTTTGGCTAGACAGACCTTTGATGGCAAAGAAATGTCTTTGCTTTTTAATATGCTCTCTAGGTTGGCCATAGCTTTTCTTCCAAGGAGCAAACAACTTTTAATTTCATGGCTGCACTCACCATGTGTAGTGTTAAGTCATTAATCTAGTTTTTTTTCTTTTCTCCCTCTGAGTCAGGCCTGTGCTAACTTGTCTTTTAGACTGATAGCTATCGTGTAAGTATTCACCCCAGAGGCATTTGCTGATTTTTAAGCAAATACATTCATTTTGGCTTACTGAAATTTAGAATGACAGAAGTTAAGATCACCCAGTGTGGTTGCTAAGGATGCAAAGGCCTGTACCTCATGGCTAGAATATCTGATTTACTAAAACTGAGATGAGGTCTCAGAAATATATTTTAATGAACACCAGTATTTCTGACTTAAACGTGGCATCAATTGAATTCAGTATTTTCACATACTGAGTTAGTTTATTTTTAAGAATACAGAGAAGGTTTATAAAGTGTATGTCCTTTTGAAATTATTACTAAAGCAATGCAAAATTCATTGTAAGACATTTAAGCAATATAGAAGAGTGTAAAGTAAAATGGTGAAATTTCACTGCTCTTTATCTTAATTCCCAGGAATCATTATTAACAATCTGTTTCAGTGCACGTACAGTTAATATATATCTAGTATCAGTTCAGTTCAGTCGCTCAGTCGTGTCCATGATGGACAGGGAGGCCTGGTGTGCTGCAGTTCATGGGGTCACAAAGAGTTGGACACGACTGAGCAACTGAACTGAACTTACATTAGGGTTCATTCTTAGTGTACATTCTGAAGATTTTGACAAATATATAATGACATGTATCTGCCATTATAGTATCATGCAGAATAGTTTTACTGTCCTAAAAATCCTTTTGGCTTGGACACCTCCCTTCTCCCCTTCTATTGGTAATTACTGATATTTTTATTGTCCTCATACTTTTGTTTTTCCGGCATACCATAGAATTGGAATCACACAGTATGTTGCCTTTTCAGGTTGGCTTTTCTCAGTTCAGTTCACTCCACTCGCTCAGTTGTTTCCAACTCTTTGTGACCCCATGAACCGCAGCACGCAAGGCCTCCCTGTCCATCACCAACTCCCTCAGTTCACCCATTGAGTCAGTGATGCCATCCAACCATCTCATCCTCTGTCGTCTCCTTCTCCTGCCTTCAATCTTTCCCAGCATCAGGGTCTTTTAAAATGAGTCAGCTCTTTGCATCAGGTGGCCAAAGTATTGGAGTTAAACATCAATCCTTCCAATGAACACCCAGGACTCATCTCCTTTAGGATGGACTGGTTGGATCTCCTTGCAGTCCAAGGGACTCTCGAGTCTTCTCCAACACCACAGTTCAAAAGCATCAATTCTTTGGCGCTCAGCCTTTTTCACAGTCCAACTCTCACATTCATACATTACCACTGGAAAAACCATAGCCTTCACTAGACGGACCTTTGTTGACAAAGTAATGTCTCTGCTTTTGAATATACTATCTAGGTTGGTCATAACTTTCCTTCCAAGGAGTAAGCATCTTTTAATTTCATGGCTGCAGTCACCATCTGCAATGATTTTGGAGTCCAGAAAAATAAAGTCAACCACTGTTTGCACTGTTTCCCCATCTATTTTCAATGAAGTGATGGGACCGGATGCCATGATCTTAGTCTTCTGAATGTTGAGCTTTAAGCCAACTTTTTTACTCTCCTGTTTCACTTTCATCAAGAGACTCTTTAGTTCTTCTTCACTTTCTGCCATAAGGGTGGTGTCATCTGCATATCTGAGGTTATTGATATTTCTCCTGGCAATCTTGATTCCAGCTTGTGCTTCTTCCAGCCCAGCATTTCTCATGATGTCCTCTGCATAGAAGTTAAATAAGCAGGGTGACAATATACAGCCTTGACAGACTCCTTTTCCTATTTGAAACCAGTCTGTTCCATGTCCAATTCTAACTGTTGCTTCCTGACATGTATACAGGTTTCTCAAGAGGCAGGTCAGGTGGTCTGGTATTCCCAACTCGCAGAATTTTCCAGTTTATTGTGATCCACACAGTCAAAGGCTTTGTTATAGTCAATGAAGCAGAAATAGAATTTTTTTCTGGAACTCTTGCTTTTTCAATGATCCAGTGGATGTTGGCAATTTGATCTCTGGTTCCTCCACCTTTTCTAAAACCAGCTTGAACATCTGGAAGTTCACGGTTCATGTATTGCTGAAGCCTGACTTGGAGGATTTTAAGCATCACTTTATTAGCGTGTGAGATGAGTGCAACTGTGCAGTAGTTTGAGCATTCTCTGGAATTGCCTTTCTTTGGGATTGGAACGAAAACTGACCTTTTCCAGTCCTGTGGCCACTGCTGAGTTTTACAAATTTGCTGGCATATTGAGTGTAGCACACAGCATCATCGTTTAGGATTTGAAACAGGTCAACTGGAATTCTCTCACCTCCACTAGCTTTGTTTGTAGAGATGCTTCCTAAGGCCCACTTGACTTCACATTCCAGAATGTCTGGCTCTAGGTGAGTGATCACACCATCGTGATTATCTTGGCTGTGAAGATCTTTTTGTACAGTATTCTTGCCATCTCTGTGTATTCTTGCCATCTCTTCTTAAATCTTGTTCTGTTGTGTCTCTACCATTTCTGTCCTTATTGAGCCCATCTTTGGATGAAATGTTCCCTTAGTATCTCTAATTTTCTTGAAGAGATCTCTAGTCTTTCCCATTCTATTGTTTTCCTCTACTTCTTTGCATTGATCACTGAGAAAGGCTTTCTTATCTCTCCTTGCTATTCTTTGGAACTCTGCATTCAAATGGGCATATCTTCCCTTTTCTCCTTTGCTTCCCTTCTTTTCACAGCTATTTATTCGGCCCCCTCAGACAGCCATTTTGCTTTTTGCATTTCTTTTTCTTGGGGATGTTCTTGATCCCTGTCTCCTGTTAAATGTCACGAACTTCTGTCCATAGTTCATCAGGCACTCTATCAGATCTAGTCCCTGTCATGATAGTTCATTTTCAGCGATGAAAAATATATAATTATCTGGATGAATCACTACTTATTTATCCATTTACTGGCTTAAGGACATCCTAACTACTTCCAAGTTTGGGCAGTTTTGAATAAAGTTTCTAGAAACATCTATGCACAGGTTTGTGTGTGTGTATACACATTTTTAACTCATTTGGTTAAATACCAAGGAGTGTTATTTCTAGATCAACATAAGAGCATGTTTAGCTTTGTAAGACTCGCCCACTGTCTTCCAAAGTAGCTGTAGCGTTTTGCATTCCTGGTAGCAGTGAATGATCATTCCTGTTGTTATACACCTCTGCCAGCATTTGGTGTAATTTGCAGTTCCTTTATGTTGGAGAAGACTTGAGAGTCCCTTAGACTGCAAGGAGATCCAACCAGTCCATTCTAAAGGAGATCAGTCCTGGGTGTTCTTTGGAAGGAATGATGCTAAAGCTGAAATTTCAGTACTTTGGCCACCTCAAAGCAAAGAGTTGACTCATTGGAAAAGACTCTGATGCTGGTGGGGGGGATTGCGGGCAGGAGGAGAAGGGGATGACGGGATGAGATGGCTGGATGGTGTCACCGACTTGATGTACATGAGTTTGTGTGAACTCCAGGAATTGGTGATGGACAGGGAGGCCTGGCATGCTGCGATTCATGGGGTCGCAAAGAGTCGGACACGGCTGACTGAACAGAACTGAACCGAATTGAAGGCACTGCTGGCCCGCTCACAGAACAAAGGACTGAGCCAATACCAGAGAAGAGCTAGCCAGCTGCAGACCAGCCCATCTCCTGCCAGAGGCAGGGGGCAGGTGGGTGCCAGCCAGAGCTGGAAAGGGGCAAACTCAGCCCCAGAGAGGGTATCCCCTACCAAACTGTGAATAGGCTTCCAGTTTCTAACCGAAGACTTTCTGAGATTCTGGACGGTTGACATCCACTGGGAGGGTTGCAGCCAGAGATCAGCTCCCCAGAGGAGACACATGGCACACCTGAGACTGGCGTGGGAGTGGCTGGGACCAGGGAGGTGATAAGACGGACCACACCTGAGAAGAGTGTGCTCGCCAAGTACCTGACCACCTGAGCTGCTGGGACCAGGGAACAGCACAAAACGCAGGCCCAAAGAATCTGTGCATTTGTGGAGTACCCGAGAACCTGAACCTGAGTGGCTTAGACCTGGGAAGTGCACGCAACCCAGGGCCCACTCCCCGCAGAGCAACTTGAAGCCTGAGCAGTGTAGACTGGGAAAGCACACACGCTGTGAGTGGGGGCAAACCCAGTGTGGCCGAGACACTGTGAGCACTCCCCACACACACCAGTGATATTTGTTTGCAGTGTTCCTCCCTCCCCATAGCATGATTGAACAAGTGAGCCTAAACTAGAGACCACCTTTGCCCCCTTGTATTAGGGGGGGAATTAGACATTGAAGACACCTGCAAACAGAAGAAGACATAAACAGAGGGAACTGCTTTGGAAGTGACAAGTGCAGCAGATTAAAATCCCTGTAGTTAACACCGACTACATTGGAAGGGGCCTATAGATCTTGGAAAGTACAAGCTGGAACAAGGAACTATCTGAAACTGAACTGACCCCACACTGCCTGCAACAGCTCCAGAGAAATTCCTAGATATATTTTTACTATTATCATTTGTTTTTTAATTTAATTTTTTTAAAGTCCTTTATTACTCCTTTACTTTTAATTTTTATAACATACTATTACTCAGCAGTGGCCACAGGACTGGAAAAGGTCAGTTTTCATTCCAATCCCAAAGAAAGGCAATGCCAAAGAATGCTCAAACTACCACACAGTTGCGTTCATCTCACATGCTAGTAAAGTAATGCTCAAAAATTCTCCAAGCCAGGCTTCAGCAATACGTGAACTGTGAACTTCCTGATGTCCAAGCTGGTTTTAGAAAAGGCAGAGGAACCAGAGATCAAATTGCCAACATCCGCTGGATCATCAAAAAAGCAAGAGAGTTCCAGAAAAACATCTTCTGCTTTATTGACTATGCCAAAGCCTTTGACTGTGTGGATCACAATAACTCTGATGCTGGGAGGGATTGGGGGCAGGAGGAGAAGGGGACGACAGAGGATGAGATGTCTGGATGGCATCACGGACTCGATGGACGTGAATCTGAGTGAACGGGAGTTGGTGATGGACAGGGAGGTCTGGCGTGCTGTGATTCACGGGGTTGCAGAGTTGGACATGACTGAACGACTGAACTGAACTGATTAACTTGCAGAAAAACAGACTTGATTTTGAAAGCAAACTTCATATCTATTTCCTATACTTTTTGTGATTTTTTTAATGTGTATTTTTGAGAGCCTAACCTCTACTCTAGATTTTTTAATCTTTGCTTTATACTGTTTGTTACCAATTTTGTACATTTAAGAATCCAATATTAGTACCCATTTTTACTTAAGAGTGTGATTACTGGCTTGATTACTCTCTCTCCCTTTTGACTCTTCTTTTCCTCCCCCAGGTCACCTCTATCTCATCCCTCCCCCTTCTCTTCTCAACCCAACTCTGTGAATCTCTGTGGGTGTTCTGGGCTGTGGAGAACACTTATGGAATAGAGCACTGCCTAGATCTATCTCTCTCCTTTTCATTCCCCCTTTTCTCCTTCTGCTCACCTCTATCTCTTTGCTCCCTTTTCTCTTCTCTATGTAACTCCGTGAACATCTCTGAAGGTTCCAGACTGTGGAGAGCACATAGGGAAATGTTTACTGGCTAGATTGCTCTCTCCCCTTTTGATTCCCCCTCTACTCCTGGTCACCTCTGTCTCCTTCCTCCCACTTCTCTTTTCCATGTGACTCTGTGAACCTCTCTGGAGAGGACCTCACTGTGGAGAATCTTTTCACCATTAACCTGGAATTTTTATTATAAGTGCTGTATGGATGGAGAAGTCTTGAGGCTACTGTAAGAATAAGACTGAAAACCAGAGGCAGGAAGCTTAAACTGAAAACCTGAGAATACCAGAGAACTCCTGACTGCAGGGAACATCAGTTGATAAGAGATCATCCAAAAGCCTCCATACATACACTGAAACCAAGCACCACCCAAGAGCCAATAAGTTCCCGAGCAAGACATACCATGCAAATTTTCCAACAACACAGGAACATAGCCCTGAACTTCAATATACAGGCTTCCCAAAGTCACACCAAACCCATAGACATCTTAAAACTCACTACTGGATGCTTCATTGCACTCCAGAGAGAATAAATCCAGCTCCACCCACCAGAACACTGATGCAAGCTTCCCTAACCAGGAAACCTTGACAAGCCACTCATCTAACCCCATCCACAGGAAGGAACCTCCACAGTAAAGAGGAACCATAAACTGCCAGAATACAGAAAGGCCACCCCAAATACAGTATTTAAAGAAGATGAAAAGACAGAGAAATACTCAGCAGGTAAAGGAACATGATAAATGCCCACCAAACCAAACAAAAGAGGAGGAGATAGGGAGTCTACCTGAAAAAGAATTTAGAATAATGTTAATAAAAATGATCCAAAATCTTGAAAACAAAATGGAGATACAGATAAATCGCCTGGAGACAAGGAATGACAAGATGCAAGAAATGTATAACAAGGACCTAGAAGAAATAAAAAAGTCAATAATGAATAATGCAGTAAATGAGATCAAAAAAACTCTGGAGGGAACAAATAGTATAATAATGGAGGCAGAAGATAGGATAAATTAGGTAGAAGATAGAATGGTATAAATAAATGAAGCAGAGAGGAAAAAAGAAAAAAGAATTAAATGAGGACAACCTCAGGGACCTTTGGGACAATGTGAAACGCCTCAACATTCGAATCATAGGAGTCCCAGAAAGTGAAAGCGAAAAAAAGTGAAAGTGAAAAAAGAAAGTGAAAGTGAAAAAAGAAAGCGAAAGTGAAGTCGCTCAGTCGTGTCCGACTCTTTGCGACCCGTGGACTGTAGCCCACCAAGCTCCTCCATCCATGGGATTCTCCAGGCAAGAATACTGGAGTGGGTTGCCATTTCCTTCTCCAGGAGTCCCAGAAGAAGAAGACAAAAAGTAAGGCCATGAGAAAATTCTCAGGGAGATAATAGTTGAAAACATCCCTAAAATGGGGAAGGAAATAGTCACACAAGTCCAAGAAACCCAGAGAGTCCAAACAAGATAAACCCAAGGTGAAACACCCCAAGACACATACTAATCAAATTAACAAAGATCAAACACAAAGAACAAATATTAAAAGCAGCAAGGGAGAAACAACAAATAACACACAAGGGAATTCCCATAAGGATAACAGCTGATCTTTCAATCGACACTCTTCAGGCCAGAAGGGAATGGCAGGACATACTTACAGTGATGAAAGAGAAAAACCTACAACCCAGATTACTATACTCAGCAAAGATCTCATTCAGATGTGAAGGAGAATCAAAAGCTTTACAAACAAGCAAAAGCTGAGAGAATTCAGCACCACCAAACCAGCTCTTCAACAAATGCTGAAGGATCTTCTCTAGGAAGCACAGAAAAGGTTTATAAACTCAAACCCAAAACAACAAAGTAAATGGCAATGGGACCATACTTATCAATAATTACCTTAAATGTAAATGGGTTGAGTGCCCCAACCAAAAGACAAAGATTAGTTGAATGGATACAAAAATAAGACCCCTATATATGCTGTCTACAAGAGACCCACATCGAAACAAGGGACACATACAGACTGAAAGTGAAAGGCTGTAAGAAGATATTCCATGCAAATAGAGACCAAAAGAAAGCAGGAGTAGCAATACTCACATCAGATAAAATAGACTTTAAATGCTGTAAAAAGAGACAAAGAAGGACACTACATAATGATCAAAAAATCAATCCAAGAAGAAGATATAGCAATTATAAATATAGCAATATATATACACGCAACATAGGAGCACCACAATATGTAAGGCAAGTGCTAACAAGTATGAAAGGGGAAATTAACAATAACACAATAATAGTGGGAGACTTTAATACCCCACTCACACCTATGGATAGATCAACTAAACAAAATTAACAAGGGAACACAAACTTTAAATGACACAATGGACCAGCTATACCTAATTGATATCTATAGGACATTTCTCCCCCCAAACAATGAATTTCACCTTTTTCTCAAGTGCACATGGAACCTTCTCCAGAATAGATCATATCCTGGGCCATAAATCTAGCCTTGGTAAATTCAAAAAATTTGAAAGCATTCCAAGCATCTTTTCTGACCAAAATACAGTAAGATTAGATGTCAATTACAGGAGAAAAACTATTAAAAATTCCAACATATGGAGGCTAAACAACATGCTTCTGAATAAACAACAAATCATAGAAGAAATCAAATAACAAAATATGCATAAAAACAAATGAAAATGAAAACACAACAACCCAAAACCTATGGGACACTGTAAAAGCAGTACTAAGGGGAAGTTTCATTGCAATACAGGCTTACCTTAAGAAACATGAAAAAAAATAACTACTACAGTCAGCTCCCAGTATTATTTATGCTGACTGAATAGAGCTTCTCCATCTTTGGCTGCAAAGAATATAATTAATCTGATTTTGGTGTTGACCATCTGGTGATGTCCATGTGTAGAGTCTTCTCTTGTGTTGTTGGAAGAAGGTGTTTGCTATGACCAGTGCATTCTCTTGGCTAAACTCTATTAGCCTTTGCCCTGCTTCATTTCATATTCCAAGGCCAAATTTGCCTGTTACTCTAGGTGATTCTTGACTTCCTACTTTTGCATTCCAGTCCTGTCTAATGAAAAGGAAATCATTTTGGGGTGTTCTAAAAGTTCTTGTAGGTCTTCATAGAACCGTTCAACTTCAGCTTCTTCAGTGTTACTGGTTGGGGCATAGGCTTGGATTACCATGATATTGAATGGTTTGCCTTGGAATTGAACAGAGATCATCCTGTCGTTTTTGAGATTGCATCCAAGTACTGCATTTTGGACTCTCTTGCTGACCATTATGGCTACTCCATTTCTTCTAAGGGATTCCTGCCCAAAGTAGTAGATATAATGGTCATCTGAGTTAAATTCACCCATTCCAGTCCATTTTAGTTCACTGATTCCTAGAATGTCGATGTTCACTCTTGCCATCTTCTGTGTGACCACATCCAATTTTCCTTGAATCATGGACCTACATTCCAAGTTCCTATGCAATATTGCTCTTCACAGCATTGGACCTTGCTTCCATCAGATCATGAACTCCTTATTGCCAAATTCAGACTTAAATTGAAGAAAGTAGGGAAAACCAGTAGACCATTCAGGTAAAACCTAAATAAAATCCCTTATGATCATGCAGTTGAACTGAGAAATAGATTTAAGGAACTAGACCTGATAGAGTGTCTGATGAACTATCGATGGAGGTTCATGACATTGTACAGGAGACAGGGATCAAGATCACCCCCATGGAAAAGAAATGCAAAAGAGCAAAATGGCTGTCTGAGGAGGCCTTACAAATAGCTGGGAAAAGAAAAGTGAAAAGCAAAGGAGAAAAGGAAAGATATAAGCATCTGAATGCAGAGTTCCAAAGAATAGCAAGGAGAGATAAGAAAGCCTTCTTCAGCGATCAACGCAAATAAATAGAGGAAAACAACAGAATGGGAAAGACTAGAGATCTCTTCAAGAAAATTAGAGATACCAAGGGAATATTTCATGCAAGGATGGGCTCGATAAAGGACAGAAATGGTCTGGACCTAACAGAAGCAGAAGATATTAAGAAGAGGTGGCAAGAATACACAGAAGAACTGTACAAAAAAGATCTTCATGACCCAGATAATCACGATGGTGTGATCACTCATATAGAGCCAGACATCCTGGAATGTGAAGTCAAGTGGGCCTTAGAAACCATACTATGAGCAAAACTAGTGGAGGTGATGGAATTCCAGTGGAGCTATTTCAAATCCTGAAAGATGATGCTGTGAAAGTGCTGCAATCAATATGCCAGCACATTTGGAAAACTCAGCAGTGGCCACAGGACTGGAAAAGGTCAGTTTTCATTCCAATCCCAAAGAAAGGCAATGCCAAAGAATGCTCAAACTACCACACAATTGCACTC
>SJYT01043571.1:10573-58536 GCA_006410635.1 Cephalophus harveyi
AGTGTTTAATGACTAGACACTGTATTGTGGACTTTTTTTTCAGTTCAAGGATAATTTCTACAGCAGAATAAAACCTACTATCAAGGGCTATTGTCAACTACCAGCAGTAGTACAAGAATGGTTTCAACTAAAACTTGGTTGAGTATATAGATAGGTAGGAAAGAACAAGTTAAAATGCTTATATAGTAGGAACAGTATCACACATTGTAACTAAATTATACTATGTATGCCTACATCGTCATTCCAACTTTTGTAATAATGATTATACAATTTGCCTTACTGCTCTTTGAAGTATGGCTATTTTAGCACATAATTTAAAGACTTCAAAACCCATGAAGATCTCAAAGCTAGCAGATTAAAAGCCTAGTGTGGATGCCTTTTTACTCTCATATTTGGATTGCCTAAATTCAACCTATTCTCTGTTTACAAACTCCTAGAGAAGCTATGGTACTCTGTGCCTTTAGACTTGGTTTTTCATTTATCCACCTCAATCCTCCCCACTCCCACCAAAAGAGAAACATGAAACTGGTATGTGGTTTTAGGTATTTCCCTGCAAATTGCCTTTAATGAAGTTCACACATTCCTAGGCTTACACAGTCAGAACCACCTTTTTCTTTTATTTCCTAAAATAGTTAGGAAATAATTTTATTTCATTAAAATAATTCCTAAGATGCAGTAATGGAGAAACAAACCATATAAAGAAGTCTCTTAAAAATCCCCATTTTTCTAAGATTTGTCATTCGAGAAACAATGATCAAAAGATTAAAAAATGTGGACTGCTTTTGTTCAGTTGCTAAGTTATATCTGACTCTTTTGCAACCCCATGGACTGTAGCCTGCCAGGCTCCTTTGTCCATGGGATTTTCCAGACAAAAACACTGGAGTGGGTTGCCACTTCCTTCTCCAGGGGAATGATTTAGGGATCAAACCCACATCTCCTATGCTGGCAGGCGGTTTCTTTACCACTGAGTCACCAAGGAAGCCCCATAAATGTAGACAGATATTCTTTTTTAAAAACCGATTTAGAAGAATAATGCAAGCAGAAGTTAACTTAAGCTAGTCCTTCAATGACCAGGAATAAAAATAAAAAAATTCTGAACTAAAGTATTTCTTAGGTCTTAAGCAAAAAACTAAGACTTCCTCAGTCAATAAAATACCATCAGATTTATGTTCTTGTTGTCCAAAGAGTCTATATTATTAGCTCCAACAGACTGCAAAAGAAGCTTCTTTTTAGCCATTTTTCAAACATTCAAATACTCTTTTGGACTGAGGAATAAGTAGCTGACCTAGGAAAAGCTGAAAAAGTGAGAGCAAGAACAGCAGGATAAAAAAGGGAACAACAGGATGACGGCAGCACCATGAAACAGAAGAACGTACAGACTCTGCCTGGGGGAGGGGGAAGTCTTGAGCCAGAAGGCAGAAAGAGGATGCAGCTCTGCAAGAACGTGCAGGCGGACAGACAGCAGGGCACCTAACGGGCAAGAGCAGATGAAACACCTTTATCAGCTCTGGTTTTATCATTTTGCTCTTACTGTTACTCCTATGTTACATTATGAATCTCCCCATGGACTGCTGCCCATACTAGAAACAGTCTGATTCTCCAGCTATAACCAAGCATACTTACCTAGGTAACATTCTTCCTATTTCACCTTAATTGCACACAGACTAGGTCAGTTCCCCCTGCTACAAATTAACTCCACACCCTGAATACGTGACACAAATGACATCATAATTAAGCAATTAGTTGTGTAATTGTTTTATAAAAGTCAGTCTCTAAATCTTATTTGTAAGAGGACAAAGATCATGTTTATCTTGCTTAAAACTGCTCCTTTCAACCAAGGGGTTGAGGGGGCAGGAGTACTTTTTGCATGAATTAATAAACTGAAAGAAAAAATGTGTCTTTAGATATATTTTCAACAATAAATTAACACTAAGAAAAAAAGCATTTGTCTACATTTATTTACTTATTTGGTACTTGCAGAGTGTCAGGCACTGTTCTAAGCACAAGGCTGGCATACTTATTTTGCCCATTTAACTAATGAGAAAACCAACACACAGAAAAGTTTAGTCTGCCCAAGGTCTTTAGTGAAGTCAAGATTCAAACCCAAACAGCCCTGTTCCACACACCATTACTAATTAATTTCAAGACAATGCTAGGAAAACAGTGCCTGTTAAAGGCTACTTGTATCCTGTAAAATATAAGTGGTCTGGGATTTCACGTTTTAGCTCTGCAAGTCTCTTATATGTACAGTGAATTAGGAAAATATAAGTAACTCATTTTCGATGCTGAGCTTTTCCTTGTTTTTAGTAATGAAAATATTACTCCAGATTTTAAGAAGAAACATAAATTTTTCACATTATCTATTCCTTTGTACATAGTACAATGCTAATGCCCAGAGGATTCACTGAAATAGAAATAAATCTACATCAGGGTTGAGATAGTTGTTTAAGTTGATGTCCTTTTCCCCGCCCCCCCTCCTTTAATGGAACAAAGAAATAATCATCTTATTTTACTGAATCTCTCATGCTGACTATCAAAGATTTATTATGCAAAAATGTAAATGCTAAAAGCATTTATAGCACATCTTTTTCCTTTAATAAAATTAAACCAATTAAAGTGATAACTGTACATACTTTTTTTAAAAAAGAAACCACACCTCTTAAAAAAGAAGGCTTCATATTGTCTACGTGATTACCACGAAAGTTGAAAAATTTCAATTATCCTTAAATCATCTGAACTTAGGTTGGGTACCTAAAGGTCAGTTTGTATTTCTGAAACTAGAAAACTGAATAGATTATCAACATCTGGTCTTCAAATGCATTAGATACAAATTTTACTTTACTTCTCTAACTGTGCAGGACTCTACGGAGATTTTGTGGGACAGACCTTCCCCATCCACCCCCCACTGCTCCACCCCTCCACCCCCTCACCCTCACTCCTATGACATCCCATCCTCCACCTGTCTCTTGTTTGTACAAAAACTTTAGCTTCCAGGTCTTTCCCAAGTTCCAAAGAATATATTAGTGAAGTGAGAAAAATGCGAAAAGGCAGTCAAGTAAGACAGGTTAGCCATTACACAAATTTAAAGACATTTAGTTCCTCCTCAAAAGCTACAGGTAACATTTGTAGCCATATCCTTCCAGTTTTGCAGATACTGAAACCCCTACCAGAAGCGGTTAACTGTATGCTGCCCATGGGCACGGAGACTCCAGACCAGCTGGAACTAGAATGCCGATGGCGTTGACTCTGGATGACCTCACCACCAACCAGTCAGAAGAATGCCCGCAAGTTGATCACACGGCTCACACTCCCCTGCTCTCCCTGTCTTTACGAACCTTGCCCTGAAGGCCATGGGGCAGTTCTGGCTTTCTGAACATCAGCCACCCGGACTCCTGACTCGGCACCCTAAGGAAATGCCACACTTCTCTTCACCACGGCCTGGCATCACTAGACTGGTTTTACTGCAGTCAGGCGAGTAGAGGCTCTCCCTGTCTTTACGAGCCTTGCCCTGAAGGCCATGGGGCAGTTCTGGCTTTCTGAACATCAGCCACCCGGACTCCTGACTCGGCACCCTGAGGAAATGCCACACTTCTCTTCACCACAGCCTGGCATCACTAGACTGGTTTTACTGCAGTCAGGCGAGTAGAATGAAGTTTGGTGGGTAATACTAACTGGCGCAAACAGTGCCATAGGAAAGGAGCTTATCCTATGATGTAAAGGCCTCTAATTCAGAGTCAGCTGACGCAGGTTCAGCTGAGTGTTTACTGGGTACTGCTACTACTGCTAAGTCACTTCAGTCGTGTCCGACTCTGTGTGACCCCATAGACGGCAGCCCACCAGGCTCCCCCGTCCCTGGGATTCTCCAGGCAAGAACACTGGAGTGGGTTGCCATTTCCTTCTCCAATGCAAGAAAGGGAAAAGTGAAAGGGAAGTCGCTCAGTCGTGTCCGACTCTTAGCGACCCCATGGACTGCAGCCCACCAGGCTCCTCTGTCCATGGGATTTTCCAGGCAAGAGTACTGGAGTGGGGTGCCATTACAAGACATTTAATCACCATCAGTCCTATTCTTGTTTTCATCAATTTATTTCATTTTCTTCAAAATCATAGCCCATGGAGCTACCCGTGCTTGTCATGTATCCCACCATGACTCCACAGTTCCCCACCACACAGACATAAGTATATTAACTAAGTGAATATTACCAAACAAACCCTAGCCAGTAGGTTGGCTATGATTTATGATGATTTATAAAACGAACTTGAGAGAATGAGTATTTCAAAATCTGATTAATGCATGCATTCAGTACTGCACAAATGCTGCATCTACACCAGTCTTCAAACACTATGGGCCAGTAGGGAAAAAAGCATAAAATGATAGCAATTTCTATGTGGGAAAAGAAATTACATGGAAAAATAACCATGGCAGTGAACAGATAACAAAAAATAACCCTGATAAATACCACCGAAGAGGTTACTAGTTTTTATTTTTATTTTGGTTTGAGAGGGACACAAAGCTTTGCACATTACAACTGCCAGTTTGAATTCTAACAATGAACATCACTACTATAACTTTTCACTTAAGTAATAGTTTAAAATATAAGAAGATATGATTGGGAGCTCGTATACACCCGTGGTGGATTCATGTCAATGTATGGCAAAACCAATACGGTATTGTAATGTAAAATAAAGTAAAAATAAAATTAAAAAAAAAAAAGAAGATATGAGAAGACAGTTAATGAAATAACAATGAATTCTGCTATCTATAAATGTTACATTCTTTCTGAAAATAGTTAAAAGGTGATTTCTTACAGAAAAAGAAACTTTATGGATTGCTGACAGTTTGTACAATCACTTCTCTCTCTTATGAAAAGTAGGTGGATAACTTTCAATAGCTAGATCTAGTATGTCATTAATAATAAATACTAGGTGATAAACTTGTAAGGTAATACTCAAAACCCTGCACAAGAAACCGTGCATGAGTCTAAGCAATGTGAGAATGGTGCCTGCATCATTCCACTTCACACTCCTGGGACTCGAACCAGATGACCTTTCAAATCTCCGACTGGAAGGATTACTTTAATTGTTTCTCTATCCAAGAACATTCACCTCCTGTAACAGCTTTTCACACGAGCTACCCCGCTTTTATTATGGCAGCTGAGGCCCTTACAGCATTTTATGCCACAGTCACAGCTGCTGGCAAGTCTGCAGTAACCGTAATCTTTAGGTCAAGCTTTTATTTCACTATAAAGGGCTTTAAATATGAACATGTCTGGTGATAAATTAAGTTGACAGGCATTTCTTTTTATTACTATTCAAAGGAAGACACATACCTATCCTGTTGTTTCACGTAAACAACTTATAAGTGCCATCATAATTCGTAAAGCGTAACTTGACTACAGTTTCACAGAATTAACATATCATAGCATTAAATTACATATCACATACACTCTCTGGGCTTGTCTTATGAACTATAATAGAACTCATAAATTGAAACAAATCTAAAGAACGATAGTAGCTGCATACATCCTCGGTAAATGTGACCAGTATTTAAAAAAAAAACAAAAAAAAAAACACCAAATGGTTTTTCAAGTTGTTCAAAGTAGAGATGTGACATCAGGTTGAACTGTGCTATGGTAACCACAGGCAAGTTATAGTCACAACACTTAACATTTATTAGGCAAAGAAAAGTTTAAAAAAATAACAATACACGACATAGTCTCCAAAAGCCCGACAGACATTATAGCCTAAAATCCAAAAGAAAATGACAATGACGCAAACAAACAGACCAACATTTTGAAGAAAGAAGAGGCAACTGACACCCTGTCCTCTGTCTGTGCCCCCATCAGGAGGAACAGTCCAAGACAGGAGAATATTTTAAAGGACTGTAAAACCAGGAAGAAAGCTTGGGGCTCCCCAGCTCCTGTCTCACTTTCTTCTCTTAGAGAAAGACTTTAGAGGAGGACTATATCAAGCTCACTCATCTGGTCTTTACATTCCTGGATATCTCAAGAAAGGGAAGAGAAAGTATGAAAATGACTGTAAATGTTTTATTCCAGGCTCTAGGCTTTGAAAGCAAAGCATCAGAGGGATCCTATGATGTCCCTTTGGGACTCTACAACCTTCTACTAAACCCCTATCATTTCCTCTCTCCTATGAACATAATGTTATCATAAACTTACACATGCAAGAAGGCAAACGTATCCTAAACTTCATAGCTGAACCAATCAGGAAAAGAAATAATGATTTCTTACTCAGAGCAATATTATTATTTTTCCCTGATGCTGTCACAATAATTGATTTCTACTAAAAACACACTTTTTTTTTTTTTCTTAGTTATTTTGTTGTTATTGTTAATCGTCTGGCAAGACTATGGACCTGACAGGGTAAGGACAGCATTATGAATCAGTTTTGGAAACACCCAGATGGACAAAATCATGCTTTGCCCTGCAATGAAAAGAAACTCTACAAACAAGTAAAAAGAAACCAAATGGCTACTCTGATAAAGCAAAGGGAAGGCTCAAATGGTGGTTGCAAAATCAGGATTAGCTGAATGCCACTAATGCTTGTGTTTACAACTGTTCTCTTTTCCTAGGATGAGTGATATACTTGAAAGTTAGACCATCTAACGTATCTGTGGCCCAGAACATGGATTCTGTAAGTTTCTGATGATAGTACTTTTTATTATTGCCACCATGAACTGATTGTATGCATTTTACTGTAGATGAATGTGAGAGTGAGAAGGGCTAGGTGGTTTGTACAAGGTAATGTAGCTAATAAATAGCGGAGCTAGTGTGGAGGCCGAGCTCTGACTCCAAACATGAGCACACAGCACCCTGTCATCACGCTGCCTTGCATGACATGTCTCCTCTGTAACAGGGGCCCTGCCCACTCCTGGTTCCACTGCACAGACAATAAAGTTGTATCTCTGTTAGACAATAGCCACCACACCACAGCGCCAAGTTTGTGAGACTGAACACTAGGGCACAGAGGCATGTACGACAGGGATCCTCTACAAACACCATCCTTCCAGGAGGGAACAGTGGCTCTGTGCACAGAAAAATGGAACGGTATGCCCTTTTGAGAATCAACAGTCTCTGTGTTTCATCTCTTATTATGGTGGTGGGATAAACATCCACAAACATTCTTTGATGATATGACTACCACTGCTACAAGGGTGCCATTACCACCAAGGAAAAAAGTTTCCTCTCATTTCATTACGGTTTTGACCAGCTCTAAATGGGCCATGGAGAAGGCAATGGCACCCCACTCCAGTACTCTTGCCTGGAAAACCCCATGGATGGAGGAGCCTGGTAGACTGCAGTCCATGGGTAAGAGTCAGACACAACTGAGCAACTTCACTTTCACTTTCATGCATTGAAGCAAATGGCAACCCACTCCAGTGTTCTTGCCTGGAGAATCCCAGGGACGGGGAGCCTGATGGGCTGCTGTCTATGGGGTCGCACAGAGTCGGACATGACTGAAGCGAATTAGCAGCAGCAGCAGCAAATGGGCCATAATGCAGCTCTCTTTTGCCTGGAGGGAATAAAGTCCCCTAAGAAAGGTTTCAACGATGAATGGAGAGGCAAATGGCAAAAACCTCCATGAAAGCTAAGACACAGACTTCAGTCTTCCAAGTACTCTCATTTGGTAAAGAAAATGAGTGGCAGGTTTACTATAAAACACAGTAAAGGATTTATGATAGAAACAAGTATCAAAGGTGATGATGGGTGGCATCAGGTGGAGTATAATCTTCCTCAGCAGCTGTGTGCCAGGGAGAATTGCACACGTGTTTGCAGGGTAGTACAAATAAAAGGGTTTGTACCAAGGCCATTATTTTCTATCTCTGTATGCTGCAGCCTGAAAAATATCACAAACAAGAGTTATGCTTCATGCTGATCAGCCTCAAGGCGAAATGAGTCAGCAAACCCAGCAGGTCCCTTCTCTGTCTTAAGCAAGTGTGAGAGTGCAAAGTTCATGGTGAGGAAGTGTCCCTCAAAACAGCCTGACCCTTAAGATACCTTTTCAAAAACACAGCCAAGCTTGACCGTGCTGGGAAAGGCTGTGGCTAGACGAGAACACTGCCACAGAGCATTACAGAGCCCTGGCTGGATTCTTAGGCCAACTAATAGGATACCACTATGCATGCCCTGCTACCAATAAGTATAAAGCAGGCCAGCAGGTTCTTTACCTGAGCTATGTAGACAACATCGTAATATGCAAGATTTGAACCGAGTCAGATCACACAGAGAAGGGGACATCCATCATTTTCTGAAAAATTCCAGGTGGTAACTATTTTAAGCTCTGTAAACCATATGATCTTGGACACACTGCTCAAGTCTGCCATTGTAATACAAAAGCTGCTGCTGCTGCTAACTTGCTTCAGTCATATCTGACTCTGTGCAATCTCATAGACAGCAGCCCACCAGGCTCCGCCGTCCCTGGGATTCTCCAGGCAAGAACACTGGAGTGAGTTACCATTTCCTTCTCCAATGCATGAAAGTGAAAAGTCAAAGTGACGTCACTGAGTCGTGTCCAACTCTCAGTGACCCCATGGACTGCAGCCTACCAGGCTCCTCTGTCCATGGGATTTTCCAGGCAAGAGTACTGGAGTGGGGTGCCATCACCTTCTCCAATACAAAAGCAGCCATAGGCAATACACAAACAAATGGGCATGGCTGTGTTACTACATAATTGCATCACAAAAATGGCAGAGGTCATAGGTTGCCAACCCTTGACTTTGGAAAAAAATGGAGTTTCAGAGAAACAGATGAGGTGGCACTTGACTCTTTGAATGGGCAGTCAACACATAATCAAGAGACAGGGAGTTATCAGCTCCCACACTGCCATTTCTGAAAGAACTAAAGAAGGCTCTAGAAATGAGGCATAGAGAGAGGTGAGATGGTGCAGCTCTGGTCTGTTCCAACCTGAGCTACATGCAACTGGCTGCCAGGTGCTCTTTTAGTCATGTCATAAAGACTGAGAATAATTTTGTATTAGACAATAATGTAGCCACATATGCCATTCGAGGCTAATGACTTGCCATGGAAAATAAAGTTAATACACCAAATTATGAGACACTTTAATATAAAAACAGTATTTTTCTCTACAACTGAGTTAACTGACTTGTTACTGACTGGTAAGGTAAATGTGGAAAGCCAAAAGATTGTAACTATTTTACAAATCAAAAAGAAGGAAGCTGAAAATTTTCCAAGTTCCCAGTTTTGAAAGTCATTGTAATCATGCCATTAACTACAACTGGTCACAGTTCCTTTCCAGGAGGCATACTTGACAAGGCTGCAGCACAAATTCCATGCAAGTCATCTCCAAACATGGGAGAGCCAAAAGTTTGCCTGAATCTAAGTCAATGAATTCCTGCTCAGCTCCTGGAGAAGAAGCCTGGCTCTGTGGGGCCTGAGTCATGGTCCAGTGTTGTTGTTTAGTCGCTAAGTTGTGTCCAACTCTTTGCAATCTCATGGACTGTAGCCCGCCAGGCTCCTCTGTGCATGAGATTTCCCAGGCAAGAATACTGGAGTGTGTTGCCATTTCCATCTCCAGGGGACTTCTCAACCAGGGATCAAATCTGCATCTCCTGCACTGGCAGGCAGATTCTTTACCACTGAGCCACCAGGGAAGTCCCCCGTGGTCCACTGCCCTCCATGAGAAAGAAAGAGTGAACCAAGGGCAAGGAACAGAATAGCCAACAGCTTTGTCTCCACTCGAAATGAACAGCAAAAACCTACTGACAAGGACAGCTGCACATAGATGTTTTATCCCACCTAATGATTGATTGCTCTTGTAATCAATGATGTTTGGACACCACACTGATCAAAAAATTATCCCCTTAAAGCTGTATCCACTCCTTTCAACCCATACTAGAATTTCTGCGAAAACATAGAAAGGCACCCAGACATAAGCTCTACACTATAAGTCCTGATACTTTGATCATCCAGTTACCAGCACTGTGCCCTTTAAACTCCTACTATACTCACCTGTTTATAAACGGGAGGCCCAGTAATCAAGTGCTGAACCACCATGAGTGTATAATTGATCACATTAACCAAGAGTTCCCATTCTTTCAAGAGAAATTCCCTGATGCCTCTGGAGTTACTAGAGATGGTAGTAAAGTAATTAGAACCAGAATTCAGCCTTCAGTTCTTAAGCTGCCATATTCTGTTCCTGATCAACTTACTCAACCTCAAATTGAACTGAGTAAGAATTTTCTGACTTTTTCCAAGTTCTAAAATCTATGAAATATGGAGAATATATATATATGAGATTTTGAATGAACTACCTAACAAGAATTGCTGGCTTTGATTTTCCTTTTGGGGCTCATATGCTATTGAGAAATTACTTAGAAGTCTAAATCATTTAAAGTAGCTGTTCTTAACCTGGTAAAAGTTACTGTTTACAATCAGATAAAAAGCTATGAATCTAAACTTTAGAAAAATATACATAGGAGCTATATAAGGATTTTTCATAGAATTTTATAGGTTTCACAAAACACTAAGGTCTCTCCTTGGACCCCAGGCTAAATGCTTCTGAAAGGAAGAGTGACGATCATGTCCTTTGCATTTTGTTTAATTTACTTGGCAAGTGTGGCTACCAGAATAGTTCATTATCACATAAAATCTATAACTGTACTCAATATAACAAACATTGAGGGCTTATATGTGGAGGAATTCTGCAGGGTTCTAAGAAAACCCAGAGTTAATAAAAGCACAGCCCCATTCTTCTAAGAGCATAAAAACTAATGAGCAACAAAGGCATTTATATAACCAATTACTGTACATACTCAAACAGTCCCAGGAACAAGTCATACTTCATGGGGAAGGGGGTTGAAGCAGACGCTGAAAGTTGAGTTGAAGCAGACTGAAAGACACACAGGATCAAAACTGCTAGACAGTGAAAAGATGGAAGGGTAGGGAGGTTCAGTGAGAAAGGGTACTGCCTGGTCCATCAATGTTGATACAGAATAAAAGGTAATATTTGAGAATGGAGTGAAACAGCACAGACAGCCTCTGTGGGAAATCTTGTTTACTGATACCCCAACAACTACACTTGAAAGTATGTGATGTGATACCCAATGAGATAGTAGAACATTAGGAAAATCAATGTATTAACTACTATCATCAAGAATTAATTCCATAACAGCACCTGGGAAAAAAATAAAATCCTTAGTTCTCTCAAAGTTCACTATTCATACCTGAGGATCAGCAGGAAAAGGTCAGCATGAATTGGGGAAATGTTTATATAACATCGTACAGTGAGACTTATTTGAAACAAAATGTTACTCTCTTAAATACAGTTTTCCAAATGAGCTATCAAAGTCAATTTTGTATTTCATATTCTAATAAAAGAATGCTTTGTAATCTAGGCAGCTTAGGACTGTCTCCAGAGCAATTTGAAAAACAAAGGAGCTGATTAGATTATTGCTTTGGAAGGATTAACTGTTTCTCTTAAAAATGAATGCAAACAGCCAAGTTAATTCAAACCATAGGTCAAAGCAGAATAAATCATGTTGAAATCTTTCAATTTTATCTTCAAAAAATAAAGGCTGGGAGAGCCTTTACTCCACTGTGGATCAAAGTTACTGAGCAAGCAAAAGTGATTAAATAAACAGACTATTATAAGCCATCAGCTCATTCGAGTGAGAACTCTCTGGTTGTCTTAGTGAAAGGAAGATGGCTGATGCTTTTCATAATAAATATCCATTCACAAAATGTGCTGAAATGAACAAAAAAGATCTACTGCCAAGTCCAGCTATTTCACAGAGAAAAGTTGGCAAGGAACTTTGTAACACCTAAAATAAAAAAGTATCAATCAATCATGAAAATGGCTCAGGTAACATGTTAAATTTCATTACATATTATCATAGTCATATCTTCAGCAATTTGTAAGAAAAAAAAAAAAAATCACATAAAAATGCAAGTACTAGTCTTCTCAAGAAGTAGAACCTTTAAAAAACATGTGTTGGGCCTCCCCACCCCAACTGCAAAGTTAAAACTCACTGGAGTAATGGTGAAAAGTGACAAAAAATACCATGAGGAAAACAGTAAATACCTGGCGAGAACTGTATAACCACTTAATGTGGTTTTCTTGCATTCACCTTTACAAACATACTTATGTCACTAGAATAATATCGCATGTGGTGCTTCTTTTACAACAGTTCCACAGTACAGTCATCTCTCAGTCTCCACTGTACTCTCTCCTTCCAGGAACCCCACCCCACCTTCAACACCACAGGTATCAAAATTCACAGAAGTGCAAGTCCCTTTTTAAAAATGGGGTATTTTTTTTAAGTACTTACATATAACTTACACACATCCTCTTATATAGTTTAAACCATGTCTAGATTACTAATAATACCTAACACAATGTAAATGCCCCAGCAAATTCAAGTTTGCTTTTGGAAATTTCTGGGTTCTTTTTCCAAATATTTTTGACCCGAGGTTAGTTGAATCCATGGATGCTGAAGCCACAGATGGGGAGGGCCAACTGTATTCCCCTGCGTAACAGCGCCCCGCTTTATGTTACTAATCCTCTACCGTTAGCTGCAGGAGTGCTGTCAGGTTTCTGCTTTACTTTACTGTTACAAATACAGATGAGTTGAACATCTTTACAAATAAAATCTTGCATGTGCAACTATTTCCCCAGATAAAATTCTTAGAAGTAAAATGCCAGATCATGGGATATGCAAACTTTGTAAAGTTTTTCAGACATTTTTGTAACTTTTCTTTCATAAAGATTAGACCACTTTATGTGTCACCAGCAATATATTTTAAGTCAAGTCAAGTTCATTCTTATAATCTCTAGTTGTTGTATTTCTTAAATTATGAACAAAATGACAGCAAAGCAAGGCAAATTTTCAAAATTTTTATTATTCTGCTCCTAATATTTAAAGAACAAAGAGGGCTTCTCTGGTGGCTCAGTGGCAAAGAATCTGCCTGCCAATGCAGGAGAAATGGGTTCAATCCCTGGTTGAGGAAGATCCCGCATGCTGCGGAGCAAATAGGCCCATATGCCGCAACTATTGAGCCTGTGCTCTAGAGCCTGGAAGGCACAGTTATGGAGCCCATGTGCTGCATCTGCTGAAGCCCAAGTGCCATAGAGCCTATGCTCCCCAACAAGAGAAGCCACCACACTGAGAAGCCCACTCCTGGCAACTAGAGAACAAGCCCTGCTTGCCACAACTAGCGAATAGCAATGAAGACCCAGCACAGCCAAAAATAAATACCTTTTAATAAAAAAGTTTGCCCATGTTAAAAAAATAAAATAAAAAGAACTAAGAGGAGAAGACATCTAAATACACTGAAATTGACAAAAACATCTCAATTTTCATAAACTCTATATGAATAACACAAGTCTTTAAATAGTATTGCTAGTTACTGCTAGTATGATTTTACACCCAATTTACTAACAAAGTACTAAAGTAAATCACACAGACTCTCTTATTTGATAGTTAATTTGAATATCTCTGTGCTGCATGCTTATTTTATACTTAAATGTATTTAAAATATGTAAATAATAGTCAATTTCTCAATGTAGTATTTTTCTCAATGTCATTATACCTATAAGTCGCTGTCCTATTATACTGATCTATAGGTTGCACATAGTCTCAACAGTTTAACAGCTAAAATAGTCAATTAGTCAATTCTAGTTAACGGAAATACTTAACAGCCTCCACCATATGTAGGCATTCTTGATGCCAAGTTCCCAAGACATTCCTCAATTGCTTAGAAAGGCAACTCCCAATAACAAACAAGATGCAATAAGTGATGCCCAAATGTCATAGGCTGTATCAATCTCCCTATGAGAAAGTGAACATAATAAGATTGTAGCTGCAAGGAACTACTATTGGACTTCTGAGTTCAAAAAACAGGTTACATTGTGGGTTTTTAATTTAGGGCTCAAAGGCACAGAGGTGGCCTTGGAAGTTGCAAAATTAACTATCAAGAAATGTGAATCCTCTAGGCTAGAAAAAGCCAAACATACCTAGAACCTGTTTGAGAACGGCAAGTTAACTGAAATGTAATATATTGAGAGAATAAAAGTGTAAAACACCTCTGCTTTCCCTTTAACCCATTAATACAGAGTTGAATACAATATCTCAAAATCCAAAAAGAATAGCAGTTTATAACACTGATCTCATTCCTTCATTCTAAAAAAGTTAGGATTGAAAAAAATGGAAAAGTCATATATACCATCTCCATATTACTACCATTTATGTTTCCACAAGGTTTAATCGTATATACATGTAACTGATATTGTATATTACATTATATATAATTATATGACATATGCATGATATATATTTTTATATATGTAAAATTATATATATATGTATCTCAGAGCCTAATTCTTTTGTTCACATGTATCAAATATCTGGTACAAGGAATTACCACTACTGCTGTGTCTCTGCTAAGGAGTTAACTGAAACTAATGAATGCTACCTAATAATTCCTATAGAATTTAGGCAGCTTTGCAAAGTTATTCATATTAAAAAGAAATCAAATTATGTAATATATTTGATCTTATGTAGACTTACTGTGGTTATCATTTTGAAATGTATAGAAATCCTGAATGACTATGCTGTGCAAAAAGAATTAACATAGTTAATTCAGCTACACTTCAGAAACAAACTCATAAAAAAAAAGAGATCAGATTTGTGGTTACCAGAGCCGAGGTTTAGGCAGGCGGAATTAGGTGAAGGTAATTAAAAAGTACAAATGTCCAGTTATAAGATAAGTAAGTACTATGGATGTAATGTGAAACATGATAAATATAACTAACACTGCCATCACATCTGAACAGTAAATCCTTAGAATTCTCACCATGAGGAGAAACTTTATTTTTCTATATCTTTAATTTTATATCTGCATGATGTAATAGATGTTCACTAAATTTATTATGGTAAGCATTTCATGATGTATGTAAATCAAATCATCATGCTGAATGCCTTAAGCTTATATAGTTAATTACATCTCAATAAAAATGGAAGAAAAATTTTAATAAAATACTTTAGACAGAAAAAAATCCATTTTTGCATAAACCACAAAACAGTAAACTTTTATCTTAATGCAATTAGTTGCTGCTGCTAAGTGGCTTCAGTCGTGTCCAACTCTGTGCGACCCCATAGACGGCAGCCCACCAGGCTCCCCGTCCCTGGGATTCTCCAGGCAAGAACACTGGAGTGGGTTGCCATTTCCTTCTCCAATGCATCAAAGTAAAAACTGAAAGTGAAGCTGCTCAGTCGTGTCCGACTCTTAGTGACCCCATAGACTGCAGCCTACCAGGCTCCTCCATCCATGGGATTTTTCCAGGCAAGAGTACTGGAGTGGGGTGCCATTGCCTTCTCCGAAGTATCAGCAAAGATTATCAATTTTTAGGGCTTCCCAAGTGGTTCAGTGGTAAACAACTAGTTAGTAACTAGTTAGTTACTAGTTACAAGTTAGTAACTTGTAACTAGTAACTAGTTAGCAACTAGTTAGTAACTCTTAAAACTACAAATTAAAAAAAGTGATATCACAATTAATATAAGGTAACTTTATTTCCTTTCAGAAGTAACCATAATGGGAATTCAATTTATACTGATAGACTGAAACTCAACTGAATAAAGGAAATACAGCATCTCTCCCAGAGTAAAAAGAAAATCAAATTAGATTTGGAAGCCTAATAAAGAGCAAAGCTGTATGAATAAGAAACAACTATGGGATGAAGAGACCAATAAAAACAAGATGAAAACTCAGGCACAAATGCAAATGATTCTGTTTACAGCAGTGCCTCTCAGATCTGATATATATTACCCTCTCAGATCTGATACTATTACCTTTCAGAGCTGATAATATTACCTTCTCAGATCTGATACATATTACCCTATTAGATCTAATACATAATACCATCTCAGTGCTTATACATATTACCCTCTCAGATCTGATAAATATTATTATCTCAAATCTGATACATATTACCCTCTCAGATCTCATATCACAATTTCCTGACAAGCTTGGAAAAAATACAAATAAACAGTTCACACACCCAGTTCAGTTCAGTCGCTCAGTCGTGTCCGACTCTTTGCGACCCCATGAATCTCATAACGCCAGGCCTCCCTGTCCATCACCAACTCCCGGAGTTTACTCAAACTCATGTCCATCAAGTCGGTGATGCCATCCAGCCATCTCATTCTCTGTAGTTCCCTTCTCCTCCTGCCCCCAATCCCTCCCAGCATCGGGGGTCTTTTCCAGTGAGTCAACTCTTCACATGAAGTGGCCAAAGTACTGGAGTTTCAGCTTCAGCATCAGTCCTTCCAATGAACACCCAGGACTGATCTCCTTTAAGATGGACTGGTTGGATCTCCTTGCAGTCCAAGGGACTCTCAAGAGTCTTCTCCAACACCACAGTTCAAAAGCATCAATTCTTCGGCACTCAGCTTTCTTCACAGTCCAACTCTCACATGCATATATGACCACTGGGAAAAACCACAGCCTTGACTAGACAGACCTTTCTGAGCAAAGTAATGTCTCTGCTTTTGAATATGCTACCTAGGTTGGTCATAAATTTCCTTCTAAGGAGTAAGCGTCTTTTCATTTCATGGCTGCAGTCACCATCTGCAGTAATTTTGGAGCCCCCCAAAATAAAGTCTGACACTATTTTCACTGTTTCCCCATCTATTTCCCATGAAGTGATGGGACTAGATGCCATGATCTTAGTTTACTGAATGTTGAGCTTTAAGCCAACTTTTTCATTCTCCTCTTTCACTTTCATCAAGAGGCTTTTGAGTTCCTCTTCACTTTCTGCCGTAAGGGTGGTGTCATCTCCATATCTGAAGTTACTGATATTTCTCCTGGCAATCCTAATTCCAGTTTGTGCTTCTTCCAGCCCAGCAGTTCTCATGATGTACTGTGCATATAAGTTAAATAAGCACGGTGACAATATACAGCCTTGATGTACTCCTTTCCCACTTTGGAACCAGTCCATCATTCTATGTCCAGTTCTAACAGCTGTTTCTTGACCTCCATACAGGTTTCTCAGGAAGCAGGTAAGGTGGCTGGTATTCCCATCTCTTTAAGACTTTCCCACAGTTTGTTGTGATCCACACAGTTAAAGGCTTTAGCGTAGATAATGAAGCAGAAGTAAATGTTCTTCTGGAATTCTCTTCCTTTTTCAATGATCCAACGGATGTTGGCAATTTGATCTCTGGTTCCTCTGCCTTTTCTAAATCCAGCTTGAACATCTGGGAGTTCTCAGTTCACGTACTGTTGAAGCCTAGCTTGGAGAATTTTGAGCATTACTTTGTTAGCATGTGAAGTGAGTACAACTGGGCGGTACTTTGGACATTCTTTGGCATTGCTGTTCTCTGGGAATGGAATGAAAACTGACCTTTTTCCTGTCCCATGGCCACTGCTGAGTTTTCCAAATTTTCTGGCATATTGAGTTCAGCACTACAACAACGTTATCTTTCAGGATTTGAAATAGCTCAGCTGGAATTCCATCACCTCCAACTAGCTTTGTTCCTGACATGCCATAAAACACTAGTGGGCGCCGTCTCATGTAAAAGTAATAGCAACAAGATTCAGAACATAATCACTTAAATGACAAGTGTTAGTGGCTACTAGGTTTGAGAATAATTACAGAGAGGGGAAAAATATTCTGATGACTGAAATAGAAACACAGACACGGCAAAACAGACAATAAAAAAGAAGAGCAAAGGAAAGCAAATGTATGTATGCATTTGATAATTAAAATAAACCAGCTTCACACTCACAGACACAGAGAAAAGACTTGTGGTTGCCAAGCGGGTCGCACAGAGTCGGACATGACTGAAGCGACTTAGCAGCAGCAGGGTTGGGAGGGGATGGATGGATTGGGAGATTGGGATAGCAGATACAAACTATTATATATAGAATGGATAAACAACAAAGTCCTAAAGAAAACACAGAGAAATATAGTCAATCTCCTGTGATAAACCATAATGGAAAAGAATATTTTAAAAAAATACATATGTATATATATATATAACTGAATCACACTGCTATACAGAGGAAATTAACATAACATGGTACATCAAATGTACTTCTAAAAAAGTAAAAGATAAACCAGTTTTCACCTTAAAGAATCATTCTACTGCTTCCCTCAAACTCTTAGGCAATTACATTTTCCTCCAAACTCAATATGGTAAAACCTCTCCTAAAGAAGACAGAAGCAGAACAACTGTATTGTCAATTAATATCCACAATCCCCTTCAAAGGGCTCCTTGTGGGCTTCCCTGGTGGTCCAGTGGTTGGGAATCCACCTTGCAATGTAGGGGACACAGGTTTGATCCACGATCCAGGAAGATCCCACTTTCCCCCGAGGTGGCTAAGCCTATGCACCATGACTATTGAACCCAGGATCAAGAGCCTGTGCACTGAAACAAGAAAAGGCACCACAATGAGAAGCCCATGCATCACAACTGGAGAATAGCCCCTTCTCACAGAAACTAGAGAAAGCCCTCAGCAACAAAGACAGTGCAGCCAAAAATAATTTTTTTTTTAAAGCAGGGTGATGGAGTTGACAGCCATCACTGGCTCTGCTGCTATGAGGAAAAGTATGAAGATATTGATGATGCATGTGATAACAACCAAGTCATTCCATTTTCTTTCTCTTGCTTCTCTGGCTATAAGCATGCTCTGTTCTGATAACACTCAGGGGAAACAGGTGTTTTTTGTTTTTTAGTTCTATATTTCACTGTTTCATGAATATATTCTATTAATAATCTCAGAATGAATGTGTTTCATATAATTTGAGGGCTATTGTGCATGCACTTCTAAAATTATAATGCTTTAGAAAATAATCCTTTATGATACTAAGCCATAAGAATCAGAGAACTACTATTCCAGTAGACAGCATAAAGACATTTTACAGACAGAAGCAAAGGCAAAATTAATTGTCAAAGGAACTCTCCTACACTGGTAATGTAAATTGGTATAGCCACAGAGAACATTAAGGCGGTTCCTTAAAAAACTAAAAATAGACCTGCCATATGATCCTGCAATCCCACTCCTGGGCATATATCTGGAGAAAACCATGATTCAAAAAGGTATATGCACCCCAAATTCACCGCAGCACTATTTACAACAGCCAAGCTGTGAAAGCAACCTAAATGTCAATCAACAGATCAATGGATAAAGAAGATATGCTATACACACACACAATGGAGTATTACTCAGGCATCAAATAGTAAAATAATACCTTGTACAGCAACATGGAAGGACCCAGAGATAATCATACTAAGTGAAGTAAGCCAGACACAGAAAGCAATTACCACTTAATAGTATTTATCTGTGGAATCTAAAAAATAACATAGAAGTGCACAAGCGAACTTATATACAAAACAAAGATAGACCCACAGACACAGAAAACAAACTTAACGATTACCAAAGGTGGAACGGCAGGGAAGGGATAAATGAGGAGTTTGGGGTTAACATATACATACCACTATCTAGGAAAACAACAGAATGAGAAAGACTAGAGATCTCTTCAAGAAAATTAGAGATACCAAGGGAATATTTCATGCAAAGATGGGCTTGATAAAGGACAGAAATGGTATGGACCTGACTGAAGCAGAAGATATTAAGGACAAGTGGCAAGAATACACAGAAGAACTGTACAAAAAAGATCCTCACGACCAAGAAAATCATGATGGTGTGATCACTCACTTAGAGCCAGACATCCTGGAATGTGAAGTCAAGTGGGGCTTAGAAAGCATCACTACGAACAAAGCTAGTGGAGGTGATGGAATTCCAGTTGAGCTATCAAAAGCAGAGACATTACTTTGCCGACTAAGGTCCGTCTAGTCAAGGCTATGGTTTTCCCAGTGGTCATATATGCATGTGAGAGTTGGACTGTGAAGAAAGTTGAGTGCCGAAGAATTGATGCATTTGAACTGTGGTGTTGGAGAAGACTCTTGAGAGTCCCTTGGACTGCAAGGAGATCCAACCAGTCCATTCTGAAGGAGATCAGTCCTGGGTGTTCTTTGGAAGGACTGATGCTAAAGCTGAAACTCCAATACTTTGGCCACTTCATGCGAAGAGTTCATTCATTGGAAAAGATTCATGCTGGGAGGGACTGGGGGCAGGAGGAGAAGGGGACGACAGAGGATGAGATGGCAGGATGGCATCACTGACTCGGACGTGAGTTTGAGTGAACTCTGGGAGTTGGTGATGGACAGGGAGGCCTGGAGTGCTACAATTCATGGGGTCGCAAAGAGTCGGACACGACTGAGCGACTGAACTGAACCACTGTCTATAAAACAGATAACCAATAAAGACCTACTATATGGCACAGAGAACTATATTCAATGTTTTATAATAATGTATAAGGGAAAAGAATCTTTAAAAAAGAACAGATATACAGAGGTATGTACATATAACTGAATCACTCTGCTGTACACGTGAAACTAAGACCACATTGTAAATCAACTATACTTCAATTTAAAAAAATACTAATACCACAAAACAAAACAAGTTAATTTCTAACAGCAGAAATTGCAAATGGAATAAACAAAATGCATCCAATATCCTATGCTCGGTCCATGATAGACCAAAATAGTAAAATTTCACATATGTTGACTTACAACAAAATGAACAAGGTTCATGGAACAGAAAATTACACCCAACCTATATTTTAGGATAAAATTCATACAAATACAGTAATTTCATCCTTCACCAGTCATTAGTCTCATCTAAGAAAAATGTATTTTCTTAGCTGCCCATGACACCATACATCAAGGAAAGAAGAATAAAATCAATATTCACATCTTTACTAGATTAGTACTTTTTATTAAGTCTTATGAGTTATTGAGCACTGTTTTTCAAAAGAAAAAGGAAAAGCACTTTCATCCTCGATACATCAAGATAGTCTATAACATTTGCCTAAAAAGTTTTTATTTGGCAATCTAATTTCTGTGAGGAGATAGTAAGAGCCATCTAAGAAGGAAGGACACTTTGAGGTTTCACAACCAAGTAAAACAATAAATATTTTATAAAGCTCACCCTATGAAGATAGAGAGAACCTAAAATGATAACAAAGCAATTAGTTACTGGGGATGGAAGATGGTATCTACTGATAAATGTATACATATGTGCCTGTAAAATAGGAGCATTTGGTTCAAATACAAAGCAAATGAAATATATAATGGAAATGAAAGCTTAAATTATGTAAATGTTTTCCCAATATTTCAATATAAGTATGAAATTTTAGAGCTGACATGACTTTAAAGACTATTGCTGCCTTGTGGATGACTGTCAGTCTTTCAAATTCAAGTATTTATCTGCATTAGTATTAATTCCCTAACATTTCAGGCCTATTTTTGTAACTGGAATTGAGAATGGTCACGATTTCCACAAAGACTTTTGAAAAACTGTACTCATCTTGCTCTCTACAGTAGTGACAATAATGTGTAGGAACTGTTCATATTTGGAAGCTCAAATGAAAATAGGTTGAAAACTGTTATCTCTGCTTAGAGCATATGTGACATGAACAAGAAATGTGATCTTTACACACAGGATAAATTGTAACTCTTTGCCAATTATTTTCTCTGTCAAAATACATTACGTGTTTATGTATCCATATATCTACACATACACACACATATGAGAGAGAAAGTGAGCTACAAGAGATGGTAGGAGTCACTTGTTGATCACCATATGATGACATTAAAATGTATCCTTACAGATATGAGTAACTTTTAAAACAAACACATTCATTAAAAACACATTGATGCCTATGCATCAATTTTTTAAAATCCATTCTGTAGTTCTAAGAAACTGTAATCAATGTAATGAGGTAGAAAGAAATTTAACATCAACACCCTTTAAGGAATGTTTGCAATAAAACTATAAAATCACTGAATCTGAGCTAAGAATGAAAACAACTATATAGCTAAACTGAAAAATCTAAAACAATTTTACTTGGATTAACAGATTTATGCATCCTCATTAAATGAAACATGAGTATGTAAACCTCAATGAAAGAACTACCATTTTATTACTGGTATATCTGGACAATAAATGCTTATGTAAGAAAAGCTATACTTCTTTCCTCAGAATCTCTTTCTTGCCAAAATTCACAAAACCACAAACTTCACAGAAGTAAAAGCCACTCAGAATTTATAAAGGAAGACTAACACACAATCTTCTGAAGTCACGCACAGCTCTTTGAAGGGCTCTGCAATGCTGTGATGATTGGGAATCTGTGGTTTCCCAAGGGGAAGCTATAAAAATCACAGAGGCTGAAGACAGTACCAGCTGAAAGACCAGACAGATAGCTTAGTCAAGGAAATAGCCAGCTGTTTCCAAAGAGTGTTCTCATTTAAAGTATCTTCGAGATGGGGGGAAGGGCGGCAGGGAGGGTGGGTGGCACAAACTGACAGAGTAGCATTGACATGTATACACTACCGTGTAAAACAGACAGCTGGTGGGAAGCAGCTTCTGTATAATAGGGCATCCAGCTTAGTGCTCTATGATGACCTAGAGGGGTAGGATTGTGGGGGGAGGCTGAAGAGGGAGGGGATGTGTTACATATAACTGATCCAGTTCAGTTCAGTCACTCAGTCGAGCCCAACTCTTTGTAATCACATGGACTACAGCACACCAGGCCACCCTGTCCATCACTAACTCTGGGAGTTTACTCAAACTCATGTCCATTGAGTTGATGATGCCATCCAACCATCCTCCATCGCCCCCTTGTCCCACCTTCAATCTTTCCTAGCATCACGGTCTTTTCAAATGAGTCACCTCTTCTCATCAGGTGGCCAAAGTATTGGAGTTTCAGTTTCAACATCAGTCCTTCCAATGAACATTCAGGACTGAATTTCTTTAGGATGGACTGGTTGGATCTCCTTGAAGTCCAAGGGACTCTCAAGAGTCTTCTCCAACACCACAGTTCAAAAGCATCACTTTTTTGGCGCTCAGATCACTTTATAGTCCAACTCTCACATCCATACATGATTACTGGAAAAACCATAGCTTTTACTAGAGAGACCTTTATTCACAAAATAATGTCTCTGCTTTTTAATGTCTCTGTCTAGGCTGGTCATACCTTTCCTTCCAAGGAGTAAGCGTCTTTTAATATCTGGTTGCAGTCACTATCTGCAGTGATTTTGGAGCCCCAAAAAATAAGGTCTCTGTTTCCCCATCTATTTGCCATGAAGTGATGGGACCAGATGCCATGATCTTAGTTTTCTGAACGCTAAGTTTTAAGCCTACTTTTTCACTCTCTTCTTTCACTTTCATCAAGGGACTTTAGTTCTTCACTTTCTGCGGTAAGGGTGGTGTCATGTGCATATCTGAGATTATTGATATATCTCCCAGCAATCTTGATTCCAGCTTGTGTTTCATCCAGCCCAGCATTTCTCATGATGTACTCTGCATAGAAGTTAAATAAGCAGGGTGACAATATACAGCCTTGACGTACTCCTTTCCCAATTTGAACCAGTCTGTTGTTCCATGTCCAGTTCTAACTGTTTCTTCCTGACCTGCATACAGATTTCTCAGGAGGCAGGTCAGGTGACCTGGTATTCCCATGTCTTTCAGAATTTTCCACAGTTTGTTGTGACCCACACAGTCAAAGGCTTTGGCATAGTCAGTAAAGCAGAAATAGATGCTTTTCTGGAATTCCCTTGCTCTTTCGATGATCCAATGAATGCTGGCAATTTGATCTCTGGTTCCTCTGCCTTTTCTAAATCCAGTTTGAACGTCCAGAAGTTCACGGTTCACGTACTGTTGAAGCCTTGCTTGCAGAATTTTGAGCATTACTTAACTAGCTTGTGAGATGAGTGCAATTGTGCAGTAGTGTGAGCATTCTTTGCACTGCCTTTCTTTGGGATTGGAATGAAAAACTGACCTCTTCCAGTCTGCTGGTCACTGCTGAGTGTTCCAAATTTGCTGGCATATTGAGTGCAGCACTTCCACAGCATCATCTTTTAGGATTTGAAACAGCTCAACTGGAATTCCATCACCTCTACTAGTTTTGTTCATATGATGCTTCCTAAGGCCCACTTGACTTCGCATCCCAGTATGTCTGGCTCTAGATGAGTGCTCATACCATTGTGGTTATCTGTGTAATGAAGATCTTTTTTGGATACTTCTGTGTATTCTTGCCACCTCTTCTTAATACCATTTGCTTCTGTTAGGTCCATACCATTTCTGTCCTTTCCTGTGCCCATCTTTGCATGAAATGTTCCCTTGGTATCTCTAATTTTCTTGAAGACTTTCTAGTCTTTCTCATTCTATTGTTTTCCTCTATTTCTTTGCACTGATCACTGAGGAAGGCTTTCTTATCTCTTCTTCCTATTCTTTGGAACTCTGCATTCAAATGGATTTACCTTTCCTTTTCTCCTTTGCTTTTTGCTTCTCTTCTTTTCGCAGATATTTGTAAGGCCTCCTCAGACAGCCATTTTGCTTTTTCGCATTTCTTTAACTGATTAAAATATAATGATTAGTAAAATAAGGCATCTTCCAAAAACAGATTTATATGCTTGGTTTCAACTGTCTCTTTCTTTGACACGATTAAGCTACCTTTTCAGCCTTTACACAGGAGGAGCAAAGAATATATTAATCTCTTTAAAAGAAAACCAAAGATTTACTGTTTCTTTGTTTCCCTGAAAAAGTTTTAGACCTGAGTTTACTCACTTCGTAAATCCATCACCTTCCTTATCCAGATGGAATATTCTCTGGATGATCACAAGCAACCCTCTTAAAGTGGGTGTGATGACATGGGAATGAAGTTATGAAATAAATATATCTAATACATATATCAAATATATAAATATGACATAGCCAATGTGATATATCAATATATATTAAATTATATATACATACACATGTACACAACATGTGTGCAAACATGGAAACTGTTGACTGAGAAAAGAAGTGGAGGAGATCTGGAGAATACCTTTGTATATAAATATTATATTACTCTGTTTTGTCCAATTTAGATATGTCATCAATTTCTGGTAATGTTGAAAGAAATTGTCTAAGATGATATTAATAAATTTAAAACATGTATTCTGTAGAAGTGAGGAAAGGTGGGGAGGGGTGTTCCCAGAACTCAGGAGACAATGTATGCTATCCTGTATCTCGATTTGCCAGGAGGACTCTTAGCAAGGGAAAGCTACACAGGCACAAGAGGTAAGAACTGCTCACTCTGCTGCAAGAGAGGTCAATACCCAATAATATACAGTATTGCAGAAAAGATTGGTTTTAGTCACAAGAATAACTTTACTATTTATGAATACAAAGGCTGAATACATAGCATTATCCCCAAAGCTCACCCTAACAGGATGAAGACACTTCTAAGGGAAATGCTCTCCTAAGGGCTACACTGCCCCATACAATCCACAGGAGGATCTAACATGCACCTTTCAACTAATCATGCTAACCACACAGCCATCCATTTTAAAAATCTGATCCATATTTTCTGTTTTCAGAGTTTAACTTTTAACTTTCACTCTTAGTTTTCCAAGAAAAACAATGAGAGGAAATAGGAAGGGCTGTGTGTAGATCGCCAGTTCTAACTTCCTTAGAAAACTGTACTGTACATCCTGATCTGATCCTTTTTTGCTCTTTTTTATGGAGTCTTTCCTACTCACCTCACATCAACATCTCAGGCTCTTAAGTTATTCCTCCATGACAGCAGTCTAACTGGAACTCTCATGTTAAGATTCAATACATACACACACACGAACATACACACACAAGTGATATTCGCAATTACTAATACAGAATTTCTAATTCAAACAAATGTATTTTAACATTAGAAACACAAAATCAGGATTACACTCTTCCACGTAAAATCTATTTTTTTACTGATCAGTGTTTAAATCCTGAAAGTACATGGAGCTTACAGGATAGCTACAAAGAGTATCCTTCTACAAGGTGCTGAACCATGAAGCTAGCAAAAGTCTTTGATAAAAATTATAGATGCTACTGCTTTTATATGAAAAACTTAACTTTTAATAATAATGATGATGTTTTGTTTTTAAAACCTAGAAAGCTGTACAGTTCCTTTTTAAAATCATTTAAGTTATATAGTTAAGAGACCATTCAGTTTGGTCACTCAGTCGTGTCCGACTCTTTACAACCCCATGGACTGCAGCACACCAGGCCTCCCTGTCCATCACCAACTCCTGGAGCTTACTCAAACTCATGTCCATCGAGTTGCTGATGCCATCCAGCCATCTCATTCTCTGTCGTCCCCTTCTCCTCCTGCCCCCAAACCCTCCCAGCATCAGGGTCTTTTCAAATGAGTCAGTTCTTCACATCAGGTGGCCAAAGTACTGGAGTTTCAGCTTCAGAGTCAGTCCTTCCAATGAATATTCAGGACTGATTTCCTTTAGGATGGACTGGTTGGACCTCCTTGCTGTCCAAGGGACTCTCAAGAGTCTTATCCAACACCACAGCTCAAAAGCATCAATTCTTCGGTGCTCAGCTTTCTTTATAGTCCAACTCTCACATCTATACATGATTACTGGAAAAACCATAGCTTTGACTAGATGGACCTTTGTTGGCAAAGTAACGTCTCTGCTTTAAACATGCTGTCTAGGTTGGCCATAGCTTTTCTCCCAAGGAGTAGGTGTCTTTTAATTTCATGGGCGCAATCACCATCTGCTGTGATTGTGGAGCCCACAAAAATAGTCTGTCCCTGTTTCCATTGTTTCCCATCTATTTGCTATAAAGTAATGTAAAGAGACCGTTAAGTCTTGTAAATATGATGAACAAGGAGAATACCAATAAACTTTTCCTTCGGCTCTTACCTATTGACTGCAACAATAAAGTAGTTGTAAATTTCTCCTTCTTCTATTTCTCTGACAAAAGTGTCTGTGATTTCCACAGTCTTCATAGCACAACAGCCAAAAGATGTTAAGAAATTACATGTTTCTGGTTTTATAATCAGTACCTGAAACCAGGTCAGTAATAAGAAACATTTAACTAACATTTTCTCAGTGTTAAGCACTGGGCACTGTGGTAAAATCCTTACATAAGGTAGCTTCCAGAATAACTTTACCAGGTAGGTATTATCTCAGATGAGGAAACTAAAAAAAAGAGGAGATATGTACCTTAAATGAGAGCATACAGTTATTAATTGGCAGAAATGAGAGCTAAAGGCTGTTACTCCAAATCCTTTGCTTATAACCACTATACTCAGTACCTCTCAGAATACTATTCCCACACGGGAGCCGTTCTACACATTGGCTCCCAGAGAATGAACCCTTCCATTTTCTAAATAATTAAAGCAAAGGTCATTCTCTCTTATCAGAATACCTCAGTATTCAACCTGAACCAGTCAACTATAGCACCAGGAGCAACCCAGAAATCTCAACCAATGGACTGAACAATTTCCATTGGGAAACTTTCATTTATCATAAGACAGTATTATCTAATTTACTGGACTATCCAAAGAGATGATGGCTTCATTGAAATGAAGAGTGAAAATATTAAATATACAATGTCAATGTTCTTTTCTCAAGCCCTGTTATCTGTGGATAAATGTATCTATACAGTGATTTGCTAAGCAAATCAAGTCCAAGTAAAGCAACACTATTTATATACACATGCCTCATTTTATTGCACTTCACATGGAGAAGGCAATGGCACCCCCCTCCAGTACTCTTGCCTGGAAAATCCCATGGACGGAGGAGCCTGGTGGGCTGCAGTCCACAGGGTCGGTAAGAATCGGACACGACGGAGCGACTTCACTTTCACTTTTCACTTTCATGCATTGGAGAAGGAAATGGCAACCCACTCCAGTGTTCTTGCCTGGAGAATCCCGGGGACAGGGAATCCTGGTGGGCTGCCATCTGTGGGGTCACACAGAGTCGGACACGACTGAAGTGACTTAGTAGTAGCAGCACTTTTTACACATGGAAGATTTGAGGCAATCCTGCCTTGAGTAAGTTTACTGGCACCATTTTTCCAACATCATTTACTCGTGTCATGTCTGTTTCACATTTTGGTAATTCTCATAATATTTCAAACTTTATTATTAACATGTTTGTTACGGTGATCTGTGATCAGTGATCTTGCATAGTGCTCTTTTCTTAACTTTTCATTTTAAACTAGTCTGGAGAAAAGTTGCAAAAATAGCAAAACAAAAATGTCTTGTATCCCTTACACCATTCTCCTAATGTTCTATCTATTTTTTAATTAATTTTAATTGGGGTATAGTTGTTTTATAATGTTGTGTTGGTTTCTGCTGTGCAGCAAAGTGAATCAGGTATACATAAACATATATCCCCTCTTTTTTGGATGTGCTTACCATTTAGGTCACCACAGAGCATGCTATGCAGTAGGTTCTCATTAGTTATCTATTTTATATGTAGTAAAGGGCATGGCAACCCATTCCAGTATTCTTGCCTAGAGAATCCCCATGGACAGAGGAGCCTGGCAGACTACAGTCCATGGGGTCACAAAGAGTCAGACATGACTGAGCAACTAAGCACACCACAGCACAGTGTGTATGTGGACTTCCCAGGTGACTCTGGTAAGGAATCCACCTGCCACTGCAAGAGACGAGGGTTTGATCCCTGAGTCGGAAAGATACCTTGGAGAAGGAAATAGCAACCCACACTAGTATTCTTGCCTGGGAAATTCCATGGGCAGAGGAGCCTGGCAGGCTACAGTCCACTGGGTCGCAAAAAGTCAGACAAACTCAGTCTTGCTAAAGCAAAGGATATAGGCAGTGCTGGGCTGACAGACTGGAAAACAGGCTACAGACAAGCTATAGACGGCAACTGAACATGTGTGTAAGGAAGCTGAGACTCAGAACACTGGCAACTGGCATTCCTGCTCAAAATTCTTTCTTTCCTAAGGAATTTCAGAGTTTTGCATTCTGGGGATAATCTGACAGATTTTAATAGGGAGGGTAGAGACAAAGTGGAGAAGGCAACGGCACCACACTCCAGTACTCTTGCCTAGAAAATCCCATGGACAGAGGAGCCTGGTAGGCCACAGTCCATGGGGTCGCTGAGAGTTGGACATGACTGAGTGGCTTCACTTTCACTTTTCACTTTCATGCACCGGAGAAGGAAATGGCAACCCAGACCAGTGTTCTTGCCTGGAGAATCCCAGGGACGGAGGAGCCTGGTGGGCTGCCATTTATGGGGTTGCACAGGGTCGGACACAACTAAGTCGGAAGTGACTTAGCAGCAGCAGCAGCAGCAGCAGAGACAAAGTATAACTAACCATCAACCTCCAAGGTTGTTAAAAAGTAAGTTTGAAAAGAAACATGTGGGTAACAATGCAGTAAGTAACGGAACTGACCATAGGGGATAAAAAATGAGAGCGGCATCAATAACACAGCAAAAGGCCTCAACTTTAACCTGTCACAAAGTGGCAGTACCATTATTGGAAAAAAAGACATAGGTCAAGTGAAGTAATAAACTATATAAACTGTAATCCATGACACTAAAGTAAAGTTCAAGGTGATCACAGAACCACTGACTACAATCTCTGTGAAACTACAGGGAACAAGGACACACAGATCCAAGTAACGAGAAGAATGGCTAAGGGCCGTGCTGTCAGCCAGCACCTGCAGAGCTCTGCCCTGGGCACCAGCACAAACAAGACAGATCAAAGTGCCTGCTCACAGGGACTTACATCCTTGGGTAGGGAAGACAAACAACCAAAACGATAAAGAATCTGAAGACAGAAGAGGGCCAAGCAGACAGCTCTATGGCCTTCTAATATTTGGAGGGCTGATGAAGAAGGCTGAGAAATAGACATGGGGCTAGAAGAAAAACAGGTGAGTATGGTGATAGGGGGAGAAAAGAAGACAGTGGTTCAAGACTGGAGAGGCTGAGGGGCTAGGCAAAGTGAGGATGGAAAACTGCTACTGGCTTTGGCCCAGAGATGACCTTCAAAGAGGGTGTTGTGACAGTTCAGTATGAGTGTGCTAAAGAAGCAATTAGACAGTGTGACTCCTTCCAAGAGTGTGAGAGCTGTCTCTTATACACATCTTGTTAAAGTTTACTATATAATATTCTCTCTTAAATTATATATAAAATTTTAGCCTGAAAGTTATCTGTAGAGTCAGATTCCCAGGGGAACATCACTGATCATCAGGATTACTTTTCTCCATAAGCAAAGTCAACCCTGAATGTGGCCCAAGACATTCCTTCCCTAAATCTGTTTCATTTCAACCACTGGGAGCAACGCTCCTCAACCAGCAGTGCATGAAGCAGATAACTAGGATCTGCTTCCGATAGGCAGGAAATGCTGGTATTTATCTTTCCCTTAGCAAATAGCACCTCATGCAGAATTAAAGAAACCAAGGGATTTGAAAACTGTAGGCAAAATTACCTGTCAGAATCTACTAGAAGGTTTCTAAAGTTAACATCCTAATACTTATTGCCCCCACAGGAGAATTCCAGAATGTGCTTTAGAAAAGCTGATTCAATATATGCTGATCATCTATTTGATGCCATTAAAATATAGTATAACTTAGTAAAGGAGATATAAATTCTTACGGAACTAAAATACTTTAAGATTTTATTACCACAGGCATATATATGAACTCACTATACCTCTTGCACAATCAAAAAACTAAGAATAAAACAAAATTTCTCTCTTAAATTAGCTCTGCAGCTTAAAGGAAAACTTGATAGAGGTCTACACAAACAGTGATGACCATCTCTCTGGTAGTATCGTTAGTGCCATCTCCACACAACTGACATTGGAGGGCAGTAATTCTTTGTGGGGGCACTGTCCTATGCACTGTGCGCCAGCAGCACCTATGACTGCCATTCACCAGATGCAAGCAGCCCCGGAGGCGACAAATGTTCCCCGGGGCCAAGATCATCCCAGAGTTCAGAACTGATGGCCTAGTGGAGATGGCCACACGCAGGGTGCAGTCTGGCTCTGCTCCTTTGTGTGCACCAGGGAGAGACATGTCACCTCTGCCTCAACTATCCTCCCTCAAATAACTGGTAAGGATTAAAGGAGAAAAGAACTGACTACTGCTAGGACTGTTTTGACTGTATACTTTGTAGTATCTCTCTCTACTTCTTAGGCTTCCCAGGTAAAGAATTTGCCTGCTGATGCAGGAGATGCAAGAGATGCAGGTTTGATTCCTGGGTTCAAAAGATCCCCTGGCACAGGGAATGGCTACCCACTCCAATATTCTTGCCTGGAAAATTCCATGGACAGAGGAGTCTGGCAGGCTACAGTTCACGGGGTCTGAAAGACTCAGACACAACCGAATGCACACACAAGAACACTACTTCTGACTCCCGAAGCTACAAATACGTACTTCCCAAAAAAAGTTTTCTTTATGATATAAAACTAAGGAATTTTTAAGGGGGAAGGGCATTACTAGGTTTATGGATTACTTAAAGAGCTCTCCTAAAAGCTCAGGCTTGCAGGCTCTAAGAATATGATCCCAGTACTACCATAATCTATGCATCAGAGAACAAGGATGATCTCTTGGTCACTGAAACACATCACATACTTTCCCTGCTCTGAAATCCAGCTCTGACTTGCCTGATGGGACTATAACTCCATCATATGTGTACATACACACCTGCTAGATTCCAGCATTTTTCATCAAGTATTTTCCTGATGGCATCTGAATCATCTCTCTCTCACTAAGCATTATGGTGAAATCTCTCTCCTAGTACTTGTACTCTTCAGGGCATGAATGACTCCGTGATGGATACAGTCCATCAGACTCAGTTCCCTACTAAACCTCTGGTGCCTTTTCTCTTCTTACTCGTCTGTCTATCCTGCAGGGCCTAGCCAGAGACCCAGTCACACTATTACTTAAGATTTCTTTTTAATTGTACAGCTAGCTTAGAGAATGGAAATCAATGTTCTTATAAGTTGGTATACGTCTTACACAGAGCTACACAGTAAGCTCCTTTCTCAGATCACATGGCCATTAGATATGACCAGTGCTTACTGACAACCACAGCCCCAAGAAGACTAAAGTTCAAGAATAATATTCACACAAATGTGGAGGGAATTATTATTAAGCATGACTTTTAGTTGAGAGCCATCAATTGAGTACAGAAAGTAACCCTACTAATCAAAGAATATTAAGAAAACACTATCACGGTGACCTTAAAACTTTTAAATTTAGCAATTCTATTTGTTTTGCATGTAGTTGTTAACTAATATTTCTCACCAAATTATTTTGTTCAATATCCATCCCTTCAAACAGCTATGCACCTACTGAAGTGAGGTGAAGGTAGTTTTTACACAGTGTGTATGCCGGTGGGGTGAGGGTTCCCCAGGTGAAATAACAAGGGGAATATTCAACAATGCCTGCTGCACTCATGACAGGGGGTCAATGCCTAAGGTGTGTGTGGGGACGTGGGAGACACAGTACTTCAAACACCCAAGTGTCAAGAAGTGAAGTAACTCTACGCAAATGTCAGTGTTGTTCTGAAGGATGCTGGCAAAAGAAAACAGCAGTCACAGGCAAAGAAAGGTAAGACTTTAGTACTGTATCTTCAACATGTACTCGGAGGAGCATAGGCATCAGAATTCTCTGAGGTGCTTCCTGCAAAATGGAGGAAGAGTAAAACCAGCCTCCACACAAGTTCTCCAGCTTCCCTATGTACACTAAAGTGAGAGGACTCCATGGTTAGTGAGATCATTCTGGTTTTGTTTTTTTTTTAGCTGCAATGCATAGCATGTGGAATCTTAGTTCCTTGTCCAGGGACCAAACCCATGTCTCCTGCAGATCAAACCCATGCTTCCTGCATTGGAAACCTGGAGTCTTAACCACTGGACTGTCAGGAAAGTCCAAGAGATTACTCAGAGAAATACTGATTTAGTTAAGAGCTAAGAAGGAAGTATGCCATGGACAGCCTTTGAAAATATACTTTTAAATAAGTTCAACAACTGCTTTATTTTTTATGCATTCTCCATATTAGCTGCTAAATTTAAAAAATGGATTTATATGAAAAGATTACAGAGGGAATTTATAAAAGCAAAATGTTTGCATGTATGTTACTTCAGTCATGTCCAACTCTGTGCGACGCTATGGACTGCAGTCTGTCAGGCTCCTCTGTCCATGGGATTCTCCAGGCAGGAATGCTGGAGTTGGTTGCCATGCTCTCCTCCAGGTGATCTTCCCAATGCAGGGATCAAACCTGTGTCTCTTACATCTAACCTGCAATGGCAGGCAGGATCTTTACCACTAGTGCCACCTGGGATGCCAAAGCAAAGCAACTCACACTGACAATTCTGTAAATATTGACAGATGGGACAGAAGTTATTTTGAGGATGTGAGAGTTCAATACGCATACCCCTAAAAACCTACCTGTGGCTGCCCGAGGAATCTCCCATCAGTGGCTGCATCTCACCTCAAGAATCCCAAGAGCTGCTTACACTGAACAATGTCATTTCTGTCAGGAGTCTTGGGAACAGAGACACTTTAGCACTGCACCAAGGAGAATGTCTTTCTCCTCTGACAAACTCTAACCAAGTAAGTCAAAAACACCACACTGATCCAATTACATCAGGAAGAGTTAAAATGAGACTAATATCCCAAAGACCCTCAGGATTCATCAAGCGTGAGTAACATCCTTCAGGGACCAATAAAATTAATGACATTTCAGAAATGAGACTCTTATGAGCCATAAAAGAAAGAAGTGGCAGAGGGTTGTAGAAATCAAGTCTATTTTAATCCTTAAGAATCAAAGAAAACATCTGAGAGAAAATCTCTACAATTTCTTCTTAAATATTCTCTTTTGGCACAAAATATTTCTATTTCTCCCATATCTCAAGAGAATATACCTGAGTTGGAAACCTGACTGAAGAACCAGTTAGGGCAGCTGTAAAGTGAAAGTGAAAAGTGAAGTCGCTCAGTCGTGTCCGACTCTTTGCGACCCTGTGGACTGTAGTCCACCAGGCTCCTCAGTCCATGGGATTCTCCAGGCAAGAATACTGGGGTGGGTTCCCATTTCCTTCTCCAGGGGATCTTCCCAACCCAGGGATCGGACCCAGGTCTCCCGCACTGCGGGCAGATGCTTTAACCTCTGAGCCACCTATGACATAGGGCAGCTGTACTACTGTGTGTAAAATAAAAAAGCTACAAGAGTATACTGTATGGCACAGAGAATATAGCCAGTATTTTATAACTATAAAAGGAGCATAATCTTTTAAAATTGTGAATCACTATGATGTACACCTGAAACTTCTATAATATCATTAATCAGTTATACCTCAATAATTAGGGGGGAAATGGGCTGCTAAGAAGAGTCCACTCAATAGTAGAGGAAAAGTTCACAGACCAGTGACTGGAGAACAGTGACATTTAACCAGAGAAAGAGCATCTGTACCTTACTTTACGGTTTACAAACACCATCTCCTTACTGAACTACTGGAGGCGGGGGGTAGTCAAGCAGGATAAATGTGTAAAGTTTTGTGAAAAGTGAAGCACTTCACTCAATGTTAGCTGTTATTAACTTGGAAATGGAAGAATAAACATAATTTAAAGAGAACTGACACCCAAGATAGGTAAGTAAATAGCAAAAGGGCACTTAGTTTTCTTTACATGAGTTCAAGTCTCTTTTATTCCTTCAATATTTACTGAACAAAAGGCAAGAGCTAAGCATTTGTCTTCAGTGACCTACAAGATATGAGACATAAGCAAACACAGAAAAAGAGAAGTCTAAGCACTATAATAAGGTAAAGATACCTAGAGAGTTCACAATAGAGAGAGAATATTTCAAGCTTAGGATGAGCAGACAGATCTTCACAAAGGAGAAAACAGTTGAAATGGCTTTGCAGTATGTATAGAGTTTGGATAAAGATCATATTCCAGGTAACAGCACAAGGCAAAGCAGAGAGATGAAGAAACACAGGTGTGGGGTACAAGGTAACTCAGTCTTGCTAAAGCAAAGGATATAGGCAGTGCTGGGCTGACAGACTGGAAAACAGGCTACAGACAAGCTATAGACGGCAACTGAACATGTGTGTAAGGAAGCTGAGACTCAGAACACTGGCAACTGGCATTCCTGCTCAAAATTCTTTCTTTCCTAAGGAATTTCAGAGTTTTGCATTCTGGGGATAATCTGACAGATTTTAATAGGGAGGGTAGAGACAAAGTGGAGAAGGCAACGGCACCACACTCCAGTACTCTTGCCTAGAAAATCCCATGGACAGAGGAGCCTGGTAGGCCACAGTCCATGGGGTCGCTGAGAGTTGGACACGACTGAGTGGCTTCACTTTCACTTTTCACTTTCATGCACCGGAGAAGGAAATGGCAACCCAGACCAGTGTTCTTGCCTGGAGAATCCCAGGGACGGAGGAGCCTGGTGGGCTGCCATTTATGGGGTTGCACAGGGTCGGACACAACTAAGTCGGAAGTGACTTAGCAGCAGCAGCAGCAGCAGCAGAGACAAAGTATAACTAACCATCAACCTCCAAGGTTGCTAAAAAGTAAGTTTGAAAAGAAACATGTGGGTAACAATGCAGTAAGTAACGGAACTGACCATAGGGGATAAAAAATGAGAGCGGCATCAATAACACAGCAAAAGGCCTCAACTTTAACCTGTCACAAAGTGGCAGTACCATTATTGGAAAAAAAGACATAGGTCAAGTGAAGTAATAAACTATATAAACTGTAATCCATGACACTAAAGTAAAGTTCAAGGTGATCACAGAACCACTGACTACAATCTCTGTGAAACTACAGGGAACAAGGACACACAGATCCAAGCAACGAGAAGAATGGCTAAGGGCCGTGCTGTCAGCCAGCACCTGCAGAGCTCTGCCCTGGGCACCAGCACAAACAAGACAGATCAAAGTGCCTGCTCACAGGGACTTACATCCTTGGGTAGGGAAGACAAACAACCAAAACGATAAAGAATCTGAAGACAGAAGAGGGCCAAGCAGACAGCTCTATGGCCTTCTAATATTTGGAGGGCTGATGAAGAAGGCTGAGAAATAGACATGGAGATAGAAGAAAAACAGGTGAGTATGGTGATAGGGGGAGAAAAGAAGACAGTGGTTCAAGACTGGAGAGGCTGAGGGGCTAGGCAAAGTGAGGATGGAAAACTGCTACTGGCTTTGGCCCAGAGATGACCTTCAAAGAGGGTGTTGTGACAGTTCAGTATGAGTGTGCTAAAGAAGCAATTAGACAGTGTGACTCCTTCCAAGAGTGTGAGAGGGTAGGAGACAAGATAAAAAGGTTTGTCAAGAAGGGCCCCTGCTAAAAAGATGGCAATGATGACCCTGTATGCGAGACAGCAAAAGAGACACAGATATATAGAACGGACTTTTGGACTCTGTGGGAGAGGGAGAGGGCGGGATGATTTGGGAGAATGGCATTGAAACATGTATACTATCATGTAAGAATGAAGCACCAGCCTATGTTCGATATAGGATACAGGATGCTCGGGGCTGGTACACGGGGATGATCCAGAGAGAGGAAATGGGGTGGGATGTGGGAGAGGGATTCAGGATTGGGATCTCATATACACCCATGGTGGATTCATGTCAATGTATGGCAAAACCAATACGGTATTGTAAAGGAAAATAAAGTAAAAATTAAAAAAAAAAAAAAGAAGGGCCCCTGCTACCAAAAGCTCAAATAAGATTTTTTTAAAAAAGGTTGAATTGTTGAGGTGTGGTAAGATCCAGGCCACACAGGAAAGCCGGGTTCTGTCCCTGGATTGGGAAGATCCCCTAGAGAAGGGAATGGCAACTCAGTCCAGTATTCTTGCCTAGAGAATTCATGGACAGATCATGGGGTCACAAAGAGTCGGACATGACCTTTCACTTTCACTAGTACCTTTCACTTTCAAGGTACAGGCTAATGCTGCAAGCAACTGAAGTAGATAGACTAAATGATGATGAGTGCCCTGCAAGGACCAGAAGCCTACACACATAGAATGGATGATCACCTCAAAGGGAAGCTTCTTGACTCGGGAGGTAAATATGATGCACTTAATACTCTAATTAAAGTTGTTTATCATCAGTTCCTTTACCCCCATCACTTTAGAGTCTAGATCAAAATGATCAAAGACATTACTAAGTATAAAGCCCTAAATAATTCACTTTCTTCTAGTAACAATGGTAAAAAGTCTACACTGACTTTTACCAAAAAGCTATAGTCATTTAATACATTTTCTACCAATCACATAAATAAGAATTAAGACAACTGAACACCTATATATTTTTTTGCACATACCAATAATATTGGTATACTTATGAATATTAAAGAGAGCAGTAGTTTAAAGGCAGCAATGCCACTGAGAATAATCAGATCATCAGAATAGAATCTGCAATGCCAAACTTCAAGTTCTAAACCCCCATAATACAGAGTCTCTCTGACAAGTCAAAACATCAGGAAGACCTTTTAATAATTTATAAACTACTGAAAATATTCTTGTTGTTTTGGAATTTTGAACACTCATTTCTGCAGTCCATATCTGTGACAACAGCACTGGGAGGCATTTGTTTTCCCCAGTGTCCATTCTTAGCAAGTCTTATTCACCCTAGAGTGCAGAATGAGATATAAGTGAGGGTCCGAAGTTATTACTAGAAAGATCCTGTGGCTTCTCACAATCAGTTCAATTCAGTTGCTCAGTCGTGTCCAACTCTTTGTGATCCCATGGACTGCAGGTACACCAGGTCTCCCTGTCCATCACTAACTCCCGGAGTTTACTCAAATTCATGTCCACTGAGTCAGTGATACCATCCAACCATCTCATCCTCTGTCGTCCCCTTCTCCTCCCACCTTCAATCTTTCCTAGCATAATGGTCTTTTCAAATGAATCAGTTCTTTTCACAATATAATCAGTTTTATATTGTAACTGGGATTCACAGGAAATAATTTGGATTACGTAAAAAGAACTGAATATGGCTACAAAATCTTATCAAGGCAAAAATCAAAACAAGCTCTCAGAGAATAATATTCTACCTTCACCTAATATTTCTCTCTCTTTCATTTTTATTTTCACCTCTCAGTTGCAGATTTTCTCTTTACATTTGCTTCTCTAACACCATGTCATACTTGTTTACATTTATGAACTCCCTTAGAGTTTAATCCTCATACCAACACATTTTACAGACATTCTCATATGAGCAATGATAAAACTGAACGAAGTGCAATCTATCAGATTCCAAGAAGGCCAGTTTTATTTCCTTGCCATTAGCACCACAGATGCCTCTCCCACTGAACCCATGGCTTCAGCAATGTTTTCTCATAAGATCCAATTCCTGACACCCACTTGCCACTGCACTGGATAATCTACTCACAAAGAGGAGAAATCTGGTTCATCAACAAAGCATCATCCAAAAGTGGGGAGAAGGGCTGTATTTCCACTGTCACCAGCTGGTCACTAAGAGCAAACTGAAGTCATGATACCCATATAAGATGTCTCTGACCACAGTTTTTATTGCTCACAATGGCTGTTCTCAGAAAGCTATTCTCTAGTAATGCAAGGAAGGGGAATTTAGGGTCCGTTAAGGTAGTCATGTATAGATGTGACAGTTGGACTATAAATTAAGGAAGCTGAGCATCAAAAAATTGATGCTTTTGAACTGTGGTGTTGGAGAAGACTATTGACAGTCCCTTGGTCGGCAAGGAGATCAAACCAGTCAATCCTAAAGGAAACCAGTCCTGAACTGGAAAGACTGATGCTGAGGCTGAAACTCCAATACTCTGGCCACCTGATGCGAAGAACTGACTCCTTGGAAAAGACCCTGATGCTGGGAAAGACTGAAGGCAGGAGAAGGGGGCAACAGAGGATGAGATGGTTGGACGGCATCACTGATTCAATGTACATGAGTTTGAGAAAGCTCCAGGAGTTGGTGATGGACAGGGAAGCCTGGCTTGCTGCAGTCCACAGAGTCGCAAAGAGTCGAATATGTCTGAGAGACCTAACTGAACCGAACTGAACGATCCATCTGCAAAGATCTGCTCCAGATCTTTGGTAATCCCAGGAACCTAGGCTAAACTGCAGCTCAATACACACACAAAAAAAACACAGTGCCTTTTCATATCCCAATGCTCTTTTATAAAATATAACTTTAGACTTCCCAACAGGTGGCATACTACATCATTTCAGCTACCACGAAAAACAAAAACAAAACTTGTCTTTGAACTGAATCTCAAGAGAAAAACACTTGTATCTTGACTGAGATTTGAACTTCATTCATTCTCCTGAACATCAAATCTAAAAACTTAAGTAACTAGCATGCTAACTGAGGGCGATGGGGATGGTGGTAAAGATGGACAGAGAAATGAAACTGATAACTCACTGTAAAAAAAATGTTCCTTAAAAATCTGTTTGTAACAGTATTTTTCAAAAACAGTGAAGAAGCCTGTAAAGAATGTAAACCATCATTGCACTACACCAGGCTAGGACAGTTCTTGAATTGAGCTTATCAATTCAAGATTAAAAAAAAAAAGGCAAGCAAGATCAATCAATTTATCAAAGTTTGTGACTCAAAAATTTGATCCATACCATGTTTTTCTATGGTAACAACCGCCTACAATGTTGTTCATATCATAATTTTTCCATCAGAAGCTCCTCCACAATGTTGGCTGAGACATGTCAGCAGCAGTGGCAGCCCTGGAATATTTTCATATGATCTTTACAAGTCCCAACAAAGCACACCTTATGAAGTCGCTCAGTCGTGTCCGACTCTTTGTGACCCCATGGACTGTAGACTATCAGGCTCCTCCGTCCAGGGGATTTTCCAGGCAAGAGTACTGGAGTGGGTTGCCATTTCCTTCTCCAGGGGATCTTCCTGACCCAGGGATCGAACCCAGGTCTCCCGCATTCCAGGCAGATGCTTTAACATCTGAGCCACCAGGGAAGCCCACAAGCACACCTTAGGCACCCACAAAAGCATCTGAAATTAAGAACCTATGCTTTGCAAGCTTCAAATGGCATACTGAGCTCTCAAAAATGGTTTAGAATGTTAAATAGTTAAAAGGATATAAGTTTCCCTGAATGTTCTCTGTCATATACACGGTTCCTTTCAAAATCTCAAAGCAAGAAGATTAAGCCTTACTAACCGCGAAGTGTCAACAGTCTAGCTTTGGTACCAAAATGTGTTTTTAAGAAAGAAAGAAAGAATATATTATTATAGCTGAAAGCAACAGGATTTTCTACCATCCTTAATTTTTAAATTAAACAAATACATATAGGAACCTATTTTGTGTCCATATCAATAGCAAAGCGGAATCCAGAGACCAAAGGAAAGAACAGTTTTTTATGAAGAATGATCTTAAACATTTACAGTTTTTATGTGCAATTTAATAAAAACTCCTCAGCCAAAATCCACAGGAGTTTCCTGTGTAAGTCTGGGTTCCAGCAGAAAACAGACTAAAATGAAACTTTGGAAGACTTTGAATAAATGGACACTACAGGTAGAGGCAGGGTATAAAGGAACAAGAGATAGAGCAGTACCCCGGCCTGCTAATAGCCAAGTTTTCACCGAAGTTCAGTCTAAAAGGCTTGAGGGAGCCATCTCCAGAATCCAGGACAGGCCCTAGAGCAGGGCCTGAGGCAGCGCCGAGTGGGGCTGCGCGCCTCTCCTCGCCCCAGTCTCCTGCCTGCTCCCGCTGCCTGCCTCCAGCTAGGAACCGAAGGGCTCTGGAATTTGAGTCTGCTGTGGGCCACACTTGCCAGCAGGGTGGCTACCTGGGCAAAGTGCACCTGGAGGCAGGAATCCTGTTACAGTATAGTTAACTAGCCCACACTCTCAGTGAGCTGAAACAAACAGAAGCTCCTGCACCCTTCAACCACCTCCTCCTTCCTACATGTTCTGGTTCTGAGTTTAAGTATAAAACCGCAGCTTGAATTTTCTGAAAAAAAAAAAAAAAAAAAGAGAGAGAGAATGCCAGCAGCTGTGTGAAAGAAGATTCTGGATTACCATACTTGAGGCTTTTAAGAAGTAAATACTTTCTTGCCTAAAGCACCTGAGACAGACAGGCTGAGAAATGTTCCCCCAAATTACCAAGGAATTTCCAAATATCAGAGGAAAGAAAGGAGTCAGATGCCCCACCTGCAAGGCTAGAGCTCCCAGAAGCACCAGTATCTCCTCAGACTCTGCTCCTTTAACTACAGGTGAAGACAGAAACTGACATGCCCATAGACAAAGTGGTACCCCTTTGATTCTCTGCCCCTAAAAACATAATTCTGTGTTCGGTAGTCAGTGACACAGAAAACATCTGAAATAAACAACAACAAAGATAAGAGCATTTGCTATGGTTATATGGACATCTTTTTCTTTGATCATTTAATTATAAACAAGTAGGCCAGATATCAAACCCCACAGCCTCAGGACTTGCTTAATACATTTGGCTGTTCCATATTTTGTCACTCAATGGACCTAAGCACATACATTCAAGAAGACATTTCTTGGATTCAGTGGAAGGTTAACATTTTCATCCTTCCTTCTGTCACAGCAATTGTTCATTCATTCATTCACTCATTCAAATAAATAGAAGAATATAATTCACTTGCAATGTACATTCACACTAAACTTAAACTGTGGTCACTATGGACTCTAAAGATTTCAACTGCATTTGTAAGCAAGCCACTCAAGAAAAGAAAAACAAACAAAAAAACATAAGGTCAGTATAAAATGATTCAGCATCACAAAGGTGGAAAAAAAAATGCTCCAATAAAAACCACAAACAGAACCATATTAGTGGCCCAATTTTCAGTCACATTAATCATAAAGCAGAGCCAGGAGCAACACCAGTGCAACATTTCTAAAGGAGAATTTTTTGAACAGTGTAAGAATCTATCTAATTCAAATGCTCTATGACAATAAAAGAGCTAGCATGTAACTACAGTCTGGGCCAACAGGTAGAAAGGGAGGGGTCTGCCAAATTCAGTAGAGTAAAAATATTAAATCATACAGGCTTTATCAAATAAATATCCTAATAAAGACACATTTAGAAAGAAGAAAATTCACACCTGAGAAGCTAACGCATATGACAAACCAAGAAATAAGGCAATTTATTGAGAAATCTCCTTATGAAACTGTCAAGTTAAAATAAAAATATCACTGTGGAAATAAATCCAACATGCCATGCATTTCTGTAGCAAATGCACAGTTAAAACATTAGAGCCAGGGAGGGAGAGCCAAGCATCCCATCACTGACTTCAGGCTGAACTTCAGTGATTACTGCCGATGAAATGATCCAGCAATCATTTTTAATTTCATTCCTCTGGAAGTGGGGGAAGCTGTTTGTTTTAGATGTGAGCTATTTCCAGGAATTTCACCTCTTTTTTTCATGGAAAGTGGGAGCTGTACTTTGATAAATGTAATGTGGAACTTGTAGGGAACAGCGTTAAAAGAGTTGTCTTATTTATGATTACAACTACAGTGATACGAACCTGGACACTGGCAAAGGGCACTCAGAAATGAGGAATGTTCAGTGTTATTAATAGCTATAAAATAAAAGGTAAAAGTGAAGACTGGATAGAAATTCACAAAAACTTACCAGCATCAGCTAAGCTTGGGCTAAACTGTGCCAGGTTAAAGTTTATGTTCTTCATTTTGTCACTGTACTCACTCATTCCACAGCCATTTATGAAGTAATACTTACATACAAGTTAGACGCTAGGTACTGGCGATACAGGTGTGAATAAAATACACCAAAATTCCTCTTTTAATAGAGCTTACTTGCAATTTGGGGAAGACAGACAATAAACAAGCTGATAGTGAAAGTGAAGTCGCTCAGTCGTGTCTGACTCTTTGCGACCCCATGGACTGTAGCCTACCAGGTTCCTCCGTCCAAGGGATTTTCCAGGCAAGAATACTGGAGTGGGGTGCCATCTCCTTCTCCAGGAGATCTTCGCAACCCAGGGACTGAACCCGGGTCTCCTGCATTGTAGGCAGACGCCTTACCGTCTGAGCCACCAGGGAAGCCAAGCTGAAGGACATGTCAAACGGTAAGCACTATGGGAAAAAATTACACTGGGAAGGGACTATAGGGACTGTGGTAGTTGCTGCTACTGTTTAGTTGCTAAATCATGATCGACTCTTTTGCAATCCCACCAGGCTCATCTGTCCATGGGATTTCCCAGGCAAGAATACTGGAGTGGGTTGCCATTTCCTTCACCAAGGGATCTTTCTGACCCAGGCACTGTGGAAAAGGTTCCAATTTAAACTAAGGAAAAGTCTCAGTGAAAAGGTGACACAAGCGAAAGGAAGTGAGAGAACAAGCTACAGGAGGTGGGGCGGGGTGGGGGAATGCAGCAAAGGGATCGTGGAATCCAGGGTTATGAGGACATAAGGGTGGGGGGCACATGTTGTAGCCAAGTGGGTCAGGAGCATGGAGGCAGCAGGAGAAGTCAGAGAGGTGAAGTCTCTACGTCTGGAGATGGTGGGTGTTGGCTACAGTGTGACCATGCAGCATTTGCATACCTAGGAAGAACGTCAGATTGTGATGAGTGAGATGGGAAGCCACAGAAGGGGGATTTGGGGCAGGGAAGTGTACACTCTGAATGAAGGTTTTTAAAGCATCACTCTGGCATCTGAATAAAGAATAGACAGAAGCAGGGAAACTTTGGGAAGCATTAGGATAATTCAGACCAGAGACACTGGTTGAACCAGAGTAGCAATAGTGAGTGTGGTGAGAAGTGGTCACTTCAGATATATTTGGAAAGTGGAGAACTGTGAACAGAACTGATGTGTAATTAAAGAGAAAAAGAGATATCAATGAAAACTCCAGAGTTTTTGGTCTGTGCAACTGGAGTAACAGAACTGCTATTAAACGAGATGAAGAAACCTGGAAGAGCAGTTATTGGACTTGTTAAAGTTTGCAAAACTTATCAGACATCCAAGTGAAGATGCCAAGTAATCAGTCTGGATTACCTGGCAGGAGTTTGCAGGTTCAAAGAGAAGTCCAAGCTAAAGATACAAACTTACTAGTTAGCAGTCAGCAGTATATAGATGACATTTAAAGTTACAAGACCTAGAGGATGGGCTACACATAGACTAAAGTAAGTGTCAGATTCTGACTTAAAGCCCAACGCCAGATGCAGCTGTACAACTGAAGTATACCAGCTCATTTGCCACTACAGAGCCTGCCACACGATGCGGTTAATTGTCACTTGCCACTCACTGATAGGGTTTTGATATGAGTCTGCAAGCAATTGATTTATCATGGTCTCTGTACAGTGAAACCTCTCTGCTAATGATAATCTATATTTTCAGTCACTCCCCAGGGCTAGCACCACCTCAGTTCCACCTCAGATCATCAGGCATTTTAGAATCTCCTAAGGAGCCCACCACCTAGATCCCTCACATGCAAACTTCACAGTAGGGTTTATGCTCCTGTGAGAATCTAATGCCACCGCTGATCTGACATTCTTCTGGTCCATGGCCCAGGGGCTGGGGACCCCTGTTCTAAGCCTGCCAATGAAAATAATTCATACCTGTGTAAATAATTTAATCCTTTTCACTCTTGCACTTAAATTAAAAAAAAACCTGATGACCTGAACAATCTTTAAGGGATGGACAATGAACCCCTCTCCAATTATATCTTTCTTAAAATTCAGAGAAAATGCAGTCACCTGGCCATCCACACAGCGCAGTTCTGCTGCTTTGAAAGTCGCTTGCCCAAAATGAAAATATTAAAAGGTGATCAAAATTTAAATTGCAAACATATCTATTGTATTTCCACTTCTGTGCCTTATAAAAAGTTTATATTGAAACTCTTTTCTAAAATGTTCACTGGCTGCCCATCACACAGAATTAAAACGTCAAAATGCCTCTGCCTAACATTCAAGGTGTTCCGTAGCCTGGTTCCACCCACCATTTTAAGCGTACTCTCGAAGCACACAGAGACAATTGTCAAAAACTTCCTTCCATGTCTTGCCTCCAAGACTTCTCTCATGCTGCTGATCCCCTTTCAGACACATACTTTCAAACCATCAAAATCCCATCTAACCTTCACTAGCCCAAATATCAGACTTCTCAAAAAAAAAAAAGCTTCCGATCCCTGCTGAGTTGGAATTAATCTCTCTCCATCCTATACTCCTGTATTATCTTGTACCTTTGCTACAGTATTTATCAGTGATAATAGACTAGCCTCTTACATATTAAAGTGCCAAAGAAAACTGCCTTAGTGAGCTTTTCATACCCGGCATAGGTCCTTCCACTACCACAAGCTGATGTTAATTCTATCAAGGGACTAAATACAATGAAAACTGAAAGCATTTAAATGGCCCTTTCCTTGTTTTTCTAAAACTATACCTTAGATGAAATGTATACTCACCAGGATTAAAGCTACAAGGTCCAAGTCAAAGATGTGTAAATTGCTGGACCATTCAAGGAATGGAAAACCAAACCAAGATGTCTCTTTATTCTTGAGACAGACAAATGGATATTCCCCTCAAACTCTTATTCTCTTTCTAAAGGGTTAAAAACAATCAAATCTTGGCAGTGGGATAGCATAAAAAGTGCCAAGTACAAGGAGGACAATGACTTCTTAATGATTGGACTGTAACAATCATTTTTGTCTCTTTTGAATTGAAAGGGAATTTAACCTCCAACATCAAAATGTCAGGCATCTCCAATTTCTCATCATGGTGGTAGCTAGAAAAGAATGCACTGAACATGACTGCTTCAGAGAAAGGTCAATTTCTTTTGTTTTCTATCTTTTTTACCATGCAACCCCCTAACCTCCTCAAGGAAATGTGAAGACCCTAAGACAAATGCTAGTAGGTAGATGAAACAACCATTTTGCATATCTAAACAGCAGGTACAGATAATGTGCTTCCTGCAAATTTCTACCATGAGAAAAAAATAAAAGTATGATGCCTTCTAGCAAATTAATAAGATAAATCTTAAAAGCAGTGAAGAAACTTTCCCAAGCTAAAAAGCACCTCATTAAAAAAAAAATGTATCATTCTAGATGCTTTTAGAATATTCATTCTGAAAACAAAGTTAAACTAACTGCAGAATTTCATATTTGTAGCCCATTGCTGTAAGGTGCCTAACACAATCCTTAAAACAGAAAAATCAGTAGCAAAATCAAAAAGTCACAAGAAGAAATTTTTTTTTCATGTCAAGGAATATCATAAATTGGCCCTATACTTCTGCATCCTTCATTATATACACTCATTTTACCAAAAGTATGTAGCACACCAAAATGGTATTTCCACAACTGGCCAGGAAATAACAATCCTAGTTTGAATGGAAAAATAAGAAGTCGTATCAATAAAGATCAGAACTGGGCTCTAAACCGCAAACCAGGACAATGGAACGAAACTCAGATGGAAAGGAAAGCAGAAAGTATGATTGCTCCTAAAAGAGTTTTAGAGTCTTAATCCTTAATTTACTATCTGCACACAAGACACTTGTCATGAGATCTTTTTCTTCTATATTAAAAGTAGTATGTTTCAATTAAAATTGCACAAAGTGTCAGAAACTCTGACATCAGCTGGCCTCAAGAGATATCAAATACAGCTGTTTGTTTTTAGTAACTGTATGAACTTTTATCTGAGAGGTTTCAATTCTGCTTATATGTCAGTGTCAGTGTCAGTCGCTCAGTCGTGTCCGACTCTTTGCGACCCCTTGGACTGTAACCTACTAGGCTTCTACGTCCATGGGATTCTCCAGGCAAGAATACTGGAGTGGATTGCCATTTCCTTCTCCAGGGGATCTTCCCGACCCAGGGATCGAACCCGGGTCTCCCGCATTGGAGGCAGACGCTTTAACCTCTGAGCCACCAGGGAAGCCCAATTCTCATAATAAAGTAAAGCCTGTTCAATTTTTACGAAGTGCTAGCTTTGCTGATAAAAAGAGAAGAGAATAAAGGAAGAGAAGCAAAGAAGGCAAGCGGACAGGCTGTCCAGGCATCCTGCAGAGCTGAAAGCACTCCAGAGGGGCCTCGGCCAAGCCCACCGCCAGGGCAGGAAGGAAGGTGAAGTCCAGGGCCCCATACCTCCAAGAAGAGGTGGCCAGTCACATTCCTCTCTCTGCCTCTCCCCAATCCCACTGAGGAAGCACTCAGAATGTGACGTGGATTCTTCCTCAGCTGGCACTAGGCGGGGACTAAAGAAAGATATACTCCATAAAAATCCATTTTACAAACCTGAGCCTACAACAGTGTATTAGGTTCCATAAATGGTGCATTACATTACAACAAATGTGTTTGCTTCACCATATGCTTCAAGAACACCTCAACCTGTTTTGTTTAAGTTTTAAACGCATTTGCCTACATTTAAATTTTAATACTGGGGAAACATTTTTGTGCAGGAATTTTATTTTTCAATCCCTATCCCCGGGCAGCTAATTTTAAAAGAATATAATCAAATTATATTACCTAGAAAAAAAAAATCTGAACATTCTCTATCCTGGTATGATAGCTGGTGTTTGTTTATCTGAAAACAAGTAACTGACAGAACCAAAACTGTCAGTTACTGAAGTAAGGCTATATCTCAAGCGTTTCAATCTTCATGTCCCGTTCCTTAAAGAGGAAGGACAGAAGCAGTCAGTGTTTCTGTTTGCTGTGTATTTTTGTTTTGTTGACTTTCTCAACATACGATAAATACCCACTGGTTTGCAGTAATATGGAAAACTTACCATATGAAAAAAACTCCAAGAACAGAGTATCACAATTCTTGAAATTTCAACAGTAGAAATGTTAGTGAAAAAATGTATTCTTTTCCTTCTTTTCTCAACAGCAAAATAAGTATGAAAAGAAAGGGAAAACATCCTGTTGAAACTCACAGGAAGCACACACTTCTCTGGGAGCAACTGGAGGTTCAGAACACACTAGTACCTGCTGTTCTGGCTGGAATCCAGTAACTGGAGAAAGAAATACCTCTTAATCTAAACAGAAATGTCTAGGGAAGTACGTCAGATAAAGACCAATATCATATGCTATCAATTATATGTGAAATCTTGAAACATGATACAAACGAACTTCTTTACAAGCAGATTCACAGACACAGAAAGTAAACTTACAGTTACAAGGGGATGCTGGGGGCGGGTGCGTGG
>SJYT01043571.1:58686-83634 GCA_006410635.1 Cephalophus harveyi
GGGGGGGCAGCACGGAATAAATTAGGAGTTTGGAATTAACAGATACACACAACTATACACTAAAAGATAAAAAACAGGGAGCTACTGTATAGAACAGGGAACTATATTCAATATCTTGTAATAATCTATAATGGGAAAGAATCTGAAAAAGAAAACATATATATATATAAAACAAAAAGAAATGTTTTCAGAATATAACATAAAAATCAGTTAACACATGAAGCTGTGAATCTCACCACACACTACTGAAAATGTTAAGTCCAGGCATATTGCCCTTCAGACAGAAAAGTGAACAATTTTGTAATTAACTTGTCTATACCTTCAGTTCAGTTCAATTCAGTCACTTAGTTGTGTCCAACACTTTGCAACCCCATGGACTGCAGCACGCCAGGCTTCCCTGTCCATCACCAATTTCCAGAGCTTGCTCAAATTCATGTCCATCGAGTCGGTGATGTCATCCAACCATCTCATTCTCTGTTGTTCTCTTCTCACCCTGCCCTCAATCCATCCCAGCATCAGCGTCTTTTCAAATGAGTCAGTTATTCAAATAAGGTGGCCAAAGTATTAGAACTTCAGCTTCAGCATCAGTCCTTCCAATAAATATTCATAATTGATTTCCCTTAGGATTGACTGGCTGAATTTCCTTGCAGTCCAAGGGACTCTCCAACACCACAGTTCAAAAGCATCAATTCTTCAGTGCTCAGCTTTCTTTATGGACCAACTCTCACATCCATACACGACTACTGGAAAAACCATAGCTTTGACTAGACAGACCTTTGTCAGTAAAGTAATGTATCTGCTTTTCAATAGGTTTGTCATAGTTTTTCTTCCAAGGAGCAAGCGTCTTTCAATTTCATGGCTGCAGTCACCATCTTCAGTGATTTGGGAGCGCAAGAAAATAAAGTCTCTCACTGTTTCCATTGTTTCCCGTTTCCATCTATCTGCCATGAAGTGATGGGACCAGATACCATGATCCTCCTTTTTTGAACGTTGAGTAAGCCAACTTTTTCACTCTCCTCCTTTACTTTTATCGAGAGGCTCTTTAGTTCCTCTTTGCTTTCTGCCATAAGGGTGGTGTCATCTGCATATCTGACGTTATTGATAGTTCTTCTGGCAATCTTGATTCCAGCTTGTGCTTCATCCAGCCCGGCATTTCACATGATGTACTCTGCAAAGAAGTTAAATAAGCAAGGTGACCATATACAGCCTTGATGTACTCCTTTCCCAATTTGGAACCAATTAGAACCAATTTGTTCCATGACCAGTTCTAACTGTTGTTTCTTGATCTGCATACAGATTTCTCAGGAGGCAGATAAGGTGGTCTGGGATTCCCATCTCTTTCAGAATTTTCCAGTTTGTTGTGATCCACACAGTCAAAGGCTTTAGCGTAGTCAGTAAAGCAGAAGTAGATGTTCTTCTGGAATTCTCTTGCTTTTTCAATGATCCAATGAATGACGGCAATTTGATCTCTGGTTCCTCTCTGCCTTTTCTAAATCCAGCTTGAACAGCTGGATGTTCTCGGTTCACATACTGTTGAGGCCAGGCTTGGAGAATTTTGAGCATTACTTTACTAGTGTGTGAGATGAGTATAATTGTGTGGCAGTTTGAACGTTCTTTGGCATTGCCTTTCTTTGGGATTAGAATGAAAAGTGACTTTTTCCAGTCCTGTGGTCACTGTGGAGTTTTCCAAATGTGCTGGCATACTGCCTTCAGCACTTTCACAGTGTCATCTTCTAGGCTTTGAAATAGTTCAGCTGGAATTTCATCACCTCCATTAGTTTTGTCTGCAGTGATACTTCCTAAGGATTACTTGACTTTGCACTCTAGGATGTCTGGTTCTAGGTGAGTGATCACACCATCACAGTTATCTGGGTCGTGAAGATCTTTTTTGCATAGTTCTTCTGTGTATTTTTACCACCTTTTCTTAATATCTTCTGCTTCTGTTAGGTCCATACCATTTCTGTCCTTTACTGTACCCATCTTTGCATGAAATATTCCCTTGGTATCTCTAATTTTTTTTTAAGAGATCTCTATAGTCTTTCCCATTCTATTGTTTTCCGATCCTCTATTTCTTTGCACTGATCAATTTCTGTACCTTAGACTTACTTTATTTAACATGTGTTAAAGCACCTTTCTTTTGATCCACTGTGTTTGGCTGAGTTCCTTCTGCAGGACTGTGAGGGCTCCTGTAAGTAAGAACCTCCAGGAACACAAGCTCTGTGCACACACTTTCTCATGTAACCCACAGAACAACCCTATAGACAGACAGAAGCCCTATTATCCTGCTCCCGAGGTCAGGAGTTAACGCCTGCAAGAAGTGATAGCAACGTTGAGACTTGCAGTGAGGGTTCATTAGACAAGGAGGGAGCAGTACCATTCCCAGGAAGCGGCTGTAAAGCAGTACAGGGTGGCAAGAATGGAAGAGCTGGAGTGCAGTGGAGGAGGAACAGGGCAGGCAGGTCACAGGAGAGCCCCTTGCAGGCCCCTCCTTGGCTCTGCCTGCACCTTGAAAAAAACCTGTTTTCAAAAGTCACGTTCCATCTACCTGTCTGACCCAACTTCCAGGGAGAAACCTTAGAGATGGAATGACTGGCAACAAGTTTCAGAAATAGGTTCCTAACTTACTCACACACAGACATTTAAACTAGGAACCTAACCAGAATTCCAGATGTAAGCAAGAGTGAGAACCTGAAGAAGAGTCTCATTTACTAAGATCCAAGAGACGGCTGGGCTCTGCACTTCTCTCAGTGGAGAGTGTCTGGCCCCTGCCCCAGAGGCAGCCAGCTATATCCGTAAATACAGGTTCACAAAGACGCCTTTCAAATATCTCCAAAAAAGTTCCACAACCAGAAAAAAATTAAGATTCCAGAGAAAATCAATTATTTTAGAGTTCCCAGAGATTAGTCAAATCCCTCCCTTTTGCATGAAATATAAACATTTGTAAAAAACTGCTTAACATTATCAAACAAGCCTGATTTATCTAGCACATGTAGGAAGTGAAATGCACCCTGAGAAAGGTGGGGATGAATTTCCACTATTTAACACTATTAATTTCATCAGTTCCTAATGTACTTGTTTGCTTCCTTTACCAGGGTATCAATACATCAAAATCACTAACAACCAGCTCACAGTTATCTTTAGAAATATTAGACACAGTTAAATGCACTCAGGGATTTTTGATATTTAAATTTCTGTTTGAAACTGAAAACAAGTAATTTACCCAAAGCTTCAAATCTAGCAAGTGATGTAACCACTGATTTACCAGTTTCTTCATTTCTGATATTTTCTTAAGCTACCATTCTTGTCTTTACACTTCCATTTTTAAAAGTACTTCACCAATATTTAGTTTTTAAATAAGTTGAATATTTTAAAGTCTATTTTTAGATATAAAATACAATGAGGTAGTTCTTTTTAAAAACAAACTTTAATTTTTTTAATTGCACATGTAATAATTGACTGCTTTGGAAACATAATAGAGAAAATTACAATACCACCCGGGAATTTCCTGGCAGTCCAGTGATTAGGACTTCATGCTTCTATTGCAGGGAATATGGATATGATCCCTGCTTAAGGAGATAAAATTCTGCATGCACCACAGAGTGGCCCAAAAAAATCAAACAAACAACAGCAACAACAACAACAACAAAATGCCATCAAAGAGGATGATGTTAAAATGTTATGTAAATTTCTATAATTTACTTTAAAACATAAAAATCTATTCTGATGTAACTTTTCCCCCCATTTTCCCCCACAAATTACCACATACGTTTCCTCGAAATAATAAATATGTTTATACTGAGTGTTGGGAAGAGGGGGGCAGGCACTACCCCTTTGCACAGCAGCCAACAATAGATAGGGACCAAATCTGTGAACAGCTCACAATAGATTTGGAGGAATTATAACCTCATTTCACAAAAGAAAGCACTTCAATTTGATGACATTTTAAGCTAAACGCTGCCTACACATAAAATGAGCATTTCTTTTAAGGACCAACTAATCTAGAAGGTATATAAACAAGATTATAAATAGTCTTTCCTGCAAAGACCCAACTCATTGGAAAAGACCCTGAGGCTGGAAAAGACTTAAGGCAGGAGGAGAAGGGGACAAAAGAGGATAAGATGGTTGGATGGCATCACAGACTCTGGACATGAGTTTAAGAAAGCTCCAGGAGATGATGAAGGACAGGGAAGCCTGCAGTCCATGAAGTTGCAAAGAGCTGGACATGACTTAGCAACTTAACAACAATATAAAGTTACATTGCTTTTATCATCTTCTCTTCCACATAAAATATATCCATTACAAATTCATAAACAGTAAATATCTTCTTTGTCTCTATATGTCAAATTGGGTGAAATACTACAAAGGAAATCCATTCATTTCAAAGGACTTCCAGAAAAAAAAATATTGTGGCGAGACACTGCCCTCTGCTGGTGAATGATACACACTGTCCCCAACTGTTGGAGAACAAAAGGAAATACAGTATTATTTTTAAGCACCATTGTCCAAGATACAATTTACAGAATATACTAGTGAGTTTGGATTATATGGGAATGACAAATACACTCAAGGTATATGTCTTAGAAAAAGTCTATGCAATGTCAGGCTTTTTTACAACAAATACATAACACTATCTGAAAATAGTCTCTGAGCAAATTCTACTTTCTTTCAACAACTGTTTAAATAATGTGTATCAATGTTGCTTATTTACATTTTTCAATCAATGAGGAATATCATCTTAATCAGTAACTATAGGATAAAGTTTTAAACATTTTAAAATTACTAGGAGCATGCAGAGACACATATATTTATCACCTCCTCCTTCACAGTGAAAATTTGGTTACAAGCTAAATATCCTGAAACACACAGATTTCAGAACATCTCTACTAAGCACCTATGAGACACATTTAGACATTACTTTAAATATTATGGCTCTCCATACTAAGATACCTCTGAAATCTGTAAGAAATAATTGTATTGGATAGTTTGTAAAAGTGAAAATTTGGTTACAAGCTAAATATCCTGAAACACACAGATTTCAGAACATCTCTACTAAGCACCTATGAGACACATTTAGACATTACTTTAAATATTATGGCTCTCCATACTAAGATACCTCTGAAATCTGTAAGAAATAATTGTATTGGATATTTTGTAAATAGCACAAAATATATGAAAGCAACCTTGTTTTAAAAAGAGAGAGGGAAAAAAATCTCCAAAAACACAGAAGTAGAGCACATAAAAGATGAAGGTCCCTGACCGTTCACACCTCAAATTCATTCCACAGGCCAAAGGCCCCAATAATTAACCATATGAATCCTTTCATTTCTTTTATAGCTTCATACTATACCAAGTACACATTAACTAGCTTTCTGCTTTTTACTTAATGATATATTTTGAAGTTCTTAGTCATACCACTACATACAGAGGTATTCCACTGCTTTTAGCAGGGACATAGTACAAATGCAGGGCACTTTTTATTTTTGCCAAACATGTAGAAGCAACCTTATTTTAAAACTCATTTCAGCCTACAACTGTATACAACTATCTACATGAAAACTTTGAATGCCAACCTTTTCAGTGACTCAAGGAAAAATCTTTAAAACCAAAAGGTGTACCAATACAGAGGGCAAATGCACATCATTCTTTTGTGAATGACACTAAGTATTCATGGTTCTTTTTTTTTTTTTTTTTTTTACTATTTATAAGTATTTGCCTTATACATATATCCTGAGGAAACCAAAACTGAAAAAGACACATATACCCCAATGTTCACTACAGTACTATATACAAAAGCTAGGATATGAAGGCAACCAGATGTCCACTGACAGATGAATGGATAAAGAAGCTGTGGTATATATGTCTATTTATATGTGTGTATGTATATATAATGAAATACTACTCAGCCATAAAAAGGAATGCATTTGAGTCAGTTCTAATGAGGTGGATGAACCTAGAGCCTATTATATAGAGTGAATAAGTCAGAAAGAGAAAAACAAATATCGTATATTAACGCATACATATGGAATCTATAAAGATGATACTGATGAAATTGCAGCACAGCAATGGAGACACAGAGAAAGAGAACAGGCTTATGGACAAGGGCTGCGGAAAGGAAGGAGAGGGTGAACTGAATGGAGAGACTAGCGTGGAAGATATACATTATCATATGTAAAATAGATAGCCAATGGAAATTTACTGTATTTCTCAAATTGGGCTCTGTAAAACCTAGAGGGGTGAGAAAGGGTATTAGGTTGGAGGGAGGGGACATATATACACCTGTGGCTAATTCATGTTGATGTATGGTAGAAATCAAGCAAGTATTGTAAAGCAATCATCAATCAATTAAAAATAAATAAATACAATTATTTTGAAAAGTATTCAGGCTTCCTTAGTGGCTCAGATGGTAAAGAATCCACCTGCAATGTGGGAGACCTGGGTTCAATCCCTGGGTTGGGAAGATCCCCTGGAGGAAGGCATGGCAACCCACTCCAGTACTCTTGCCTGGAGAATCCCCATGGACAGAGAAGCCTGATGGCCTACAATCCATGGGATCACAAAGAGTCAGACACAACTGGGCAACTAAGCCCAGCACTTAGAACTATCAAAATCTCATAAAAATAATAAGTCTAAGAATAACATTCTTTTATAACCATACAGCATCCCAATGATCTTTCTTCATTATATGCCTTCATTTTACACCACAGCTAAAATCCCCAACTGAAAACACAAATAACTCTATAAATAGCATCTTTCCTTGAAGTTCAAACTTCCTTATCTTTATTCAGTAATCCATACAACTCCAGTCATTAGTTCTGCTCTGCAACTTACATCATAACATACAAATGGCATAAAATAGGCTAGCTTTCACCTCCTTTCACTTAGCTATAAATTTACTTTGAAGGTTTATTAGTGAATAGCACAGTCACAAATACCCAAGCTGTCATCAGGCTACTCCTATTAAATTTGCAGAAACACTATATAGGCTTTGTAAAACCACACATCTAGAGACTGGAACGATCTTTAACAAGTTTTCCCCTCTTGCAAACTGCCCAGTCCCAAAGAGTTTATCAACCTCTGTTAACTGTATAGCTTAGTGAATGCATGAACATTTATAGTTGTGTTTTGACTACACTCAATACCCATTTCCTTCTATGTCCTATTTCTGATTCCCCCAAACTGTAATTTCCTCACTATTCGCTTTCCCAGCTTTTATCTCAAGTCAAGACCATTGTTTGGACTGGGTTTGGTTTCATAGTCACTGAATCTGGGAACAGCAGGCAGAGAAACACCTTCAGACATGATAACATGTCCTGTTCTGCAAAGATGAATCCAATAAAAAGCATCAATTTAACTGTAGTAGGTTCAAAGAACAGAGATAAGCAAGGACACAATTAAAGGAATACAGCTGCCCCAAGAAAGATACAGAGTTTCATGGGAGAGAAGAGATACTAAGCTGAACTTTGAAGGATGCTAGTTTCTTTCTGAGCCTGGTGGGCTGCCGTCTATGGGGTCGCACAGAGTCAGACACGACTGAGGTGACTTGGCAGCAGTTTCTTTCTGAAGCTTTCTCAAGACATCTTTCAGTTCAGTTCCTTTACATACATGTAATCAATAACATATAGAATATAAACCTGTTTAGAGAACAGCACAATAAAGTAAAACTGAAGCATAAGAGGGTAAACAGTGGGCAAAAGAACAGGTCAAGAATCTGGAAACAGTAAAGGCCTCCTTGTTCAACCACCTGGACAGAGGCACCACGGGCAAGACATCCTTATCCCCTGACATAAGGCAGATATGACGTCAGTTCAGTTAAGTTCAGTCACTCAGTCGTGTACAACTCTTTGCGACCCCATGAACTGCAGCATGCCAGGCCTCCCTGTCCACCACCAACTCCCGGAGTTTACTCAAACTCATCCCACCTAAAACCTCTGAGACTCCCACAAAGTGTGACTCTCACTCCCGTTTCCCTGAAGTCACTAGCAGTGTAAGTCTCGATGAAAAGGACATCTACAGTTTCCTGCAGAACAGTGGGAATGAGGAAGGTTACATCTGCTTCATGGTCAGTATCTGGAAGAAAGGCAGGCCAGTGTATAGTGGCAGCTAAGAAGAAAAAAAGGACACAGGCTCAATCTCTGGTCATAGGCAAACACTGACTCCTGTAAATAAAAACACAAAAAATACTCCAGTACAATTTAAAAGCAAACAAACTGGGAATAACGTTTGGGGAAAATAAAGCCAAAGGTTCTTGTCCTTAATTTATAATAATAGACATAATAATATTTTCAGAAAATATAAGCAATTAAAATTATTCAAATTCTTTGGTAATCTTTAAAATGAAAAAAAAATAAGATTACACTTCTTCTATAAAAAGGGAAAATTATTTTAATAACAATCTCAGTGTTGGCAAAAAATCATTTTTGTGTTACTTGAGTGAATACAAATTCTGGAAACAATCTGACACCATGTATACAAATACTATTTGATTCAATAATTACCCTTCTAAAATCATATGTCTTGAGAAAAAAGGAAGTTGAACAGCAGTTCATGCATAAAGCTCTTCACTACAGTATAATCTGTAATACTGCAACTAGTAAATAACTCAACTTCACAACGACAGGCAAACAGTTAAGTTAGGGTACATTGATATGATTCAATGCTCAGCTATTTTAAAGTGTATTTTTGAGAATTCTGAAGTGGTATGAGAAAATATTTAGAAATGATAAAGATACAGGCAAAATGTAAAATTATATATCTGATAATACTCCATTAAAAAAATATTCTTATATGCATGACAAAAAGCTTAGCTTAGGGCAGTGGGTCCAAGATCTCATCAAATCAACTGTGTCTACACCCACAGTTCAAGATAACTAGAAAACAGGTCTGATGCCTCCTCCCAAAAGTCCATCATAGGTCATTCCACAGCAAGTAACTAACAGATGTTGAATTAAACTGAATGCCAGTCTCTTAATAAATTTGGTGGACAATGATTCTGTTTCAGACACAAATGCATTGAAACCAAAGGGCCAGATCCACTGTTACACTGGGATTTTTGTCCACAGATCCTATTGAGTGACTGAGACAACAAGCAGCTGGGAGGTGGACACACGAAAGCCGCTGAAGACAACTCCTCCCATAGTGATACCTGTTTGGCTTTATCTTGTGGAATTTCCTTAAATAAGAAATACCATTTACTTCAAACCTTAATAATCATAAAGTCTAAAGGAGGCATTTCATGCAATGATGGGCACAATAAAGGACAGAAATGGTATGAACCTAACAGAAGCAGAAGAGATTAAGAAGAGGGGGCAGGAATACACAGAAGAACTGTACAAAAAAGGTCTTAATAACCCAGATAACCACAATGGTGTGGTCATTCATCTAGAGCTAACATCCTGGAGTGTGAAGTCAAGTGGGCCTTAGGAAGCATCACTACAAGCAAAGCTACTGGAAGTGACAGAATTCCAGCTGAGCTATTTCAAATCCTAAAAGATAATACTGTTAAAGTGCTGCATTCAATATGTCAGCAAATTTGGAAAACCCATCACTAGCCATGGGACTGGAAAAGGTCAGTTTCCATTCCAATCTCAAAGATGGACAATGCCAAAGAGTGTTCAAAGTACTGTACAATTGCGCTCGTTTCACATGCTTCCAAGGTAATGCTCTAAATGCTTCAAGCTAGGCTTCAACAATACATGAGCCTAGAACTTCCAGATGTACAAGCTTTGGGATTTAGAAAAGGCAGAGGAATCAAAGATCAAATTGCCAACATCCGTTGGATCACAGAAAAGGCAAGGAAATTCCAGAAAAATATCTACTTCTGCTGCATTGACAATGCTAAGGCCTTTCACTGTGTGGATCACAACAAACTGTGGAAAATTCTTACAGAGATGGGAATACCAGACCACTTTACCTGTCTACTGAGAAACCTGCATGCAGGTCAAGAAGCAGCAGTTCAAACCAGATACGGAACAACAGACTGGTCCAAATTGGGAGAGTAAAGTGTCAAAGCTGTATACTGTCTCCCTGCTTATTTAACTTAAATGCAGAGTACATCACGCGAAATGCCGGGCTGGATAAAACTCAAGCTGGAATCAAGACTGCCAGGAGAAGTATCAATAACCTCAGATATGCAGATGGACACCACCCTAACGGTAGTAAGCGAAGAGGAACTAAAGATCCTCTTAATGAAGATGAAAGAGGACAGTGAAAAACTGGATTAAAACCCAACATTCAAAAAATGAAAATCATGGCATCTGGTCTATTCATGGCAATAGACGGGCAACAATGGAAACAGTGACAGACTTTATTTTCTTGGGCTCAAAAACCACTGTGGATGGTTACTGCAGCCATGAAATTGAAAGGACCCTTGCTCTATGGAAGAAAGCTATGACAAATCTAGACAGTAATTAAAAAACAGAAACATTACTTTGTCGATAAAGGGCCATATAGTCAAAGCTATGGTCTTTCCAGTAGTCCTATATGGATGTGAGAGTTGGACTATAAAGAAAGCCAAGTGCCGAAAAATTGATGCTTTTGAACTGTGGTGTTGGAAAAGATTCTTGAGAGTCCCTTGGACAGCAAGGAGATCCAACCAGTCCATCCTAAAGGAAATCAGTCCCGAATGTTCACTGGAAGGACTGATGTTGAAAGCTGAAACTCCAATACTTTCGTCACCTGATGTGAAGAACTGACTCATTCAAAAAGACTCTGATGCTGAGAAAGACTGAAGGCAAGAGGAGAAGGGGACAACAGAGGATGAGACGGTTGGATGGCATCACCAACTCAATGGACATGAGTTTGAGTAAACTCCGGGAGTTGGTATGGACAGGAGGCCTGGCATGCTGCAGTCCATGGGGTCGCAAAGAGTTGGACACGACTGAGCAACTGAACTGAACTGATGGTTTTTCCAGTAGTAACGTATGGATATGAGAGCTGGACCATAGAGAAGCCTGAGTGCCAAAGAAGTGATGCTTTTCAAACTGTGGTGCTGGAGCAGACTCTTGAGAGTCCCTTGGACTGCAAGGAGATCAAACCAGTCAATCCTAAAGGAAATCAACCCTGACTATTCATTGGAAGGACTGATGCTGAAGCTCTAAGACTTTGGCCACCTGATGCGAAGAGTTGACTCACTGGAAAAGACTCTGATGCTGAGAAAGATTGAGAGCAGAAGGGGGCAACACAGGATGAGATGGTTGGATGGCATCATCAGCTCAATGGTCATGGCTTGAACAAACTCCTGGAGGTAAGGGAAGGACAGGGAAGCCTAGCATGCTGTAATCCATGGGTTCGCAAAGAGTTGGACACATCTGAGTGACTGAACAACAACAAGATTCATAAAGTCTGATTCAATCAATCCACTATTATGTCAATCATTTCCAAAAGGTAAGACAGGGGTAGAAGGGATGCTCACATAATGTAATCAACCCAAACTGCATTTTACCAATCTAAAAAATATTTAACTATACATATGCGTATTGAAATTCTAGGTTTTGTAAACTACCCAACCTCAAAATGTTTCTTCTAAAACACAGTGAATTGCATCACCCCAATTTTCCTGGTAAGTAGCTACATCAGTTATTCAGTGACTGAGGATGGACTTCAGATTCCCCACTGCACAACTCAAAGAGCAGATCCTTCTAGAAATACGGACCTGAATTTCCGATTCCCTGTCTCTATGTTCACTTAGACTGCTCTACCAGGTGCTGCTGCTGCTGCTAAGTCATTTCAGTCATGTCCGACTCTGTGCGACCCCATAGACGGCTGCCCACCAGGCTCCCCCATCCCTGGGATTCTCCAGGCAAGAACACTGGAGTGGGTTGCCATTTCCTTCTCCAATGCAGGAAAGTGAAAAGTGAAAGTGAAGTTGTTCAGTTGTGTCCAACTCTTAGCAACTTCATGGACTGCAGCCTACCAGGCTCCTCCATCCATGGGATTTTCCAGGCAAGAGTACTGGAGTAGGGTGCCATTGCTTTCTCCATCTACCAGGTGAGATCACCAATAAAAACAAACAGTAAAGTGCTATCAGGACCTGTAAAGGAATCTGTATTCAGCACCAACACTTCTCAGTCCAGCCCCGATTGGCTGAGGACATCACAGACTGACTGGACTTTGCCACAGACACCGTCCCTTGCAATAGCACCAGCAAATACATCTGTGTAGTAACAGAGGGAAAAAGTACCATGAATTGACCATAAGGCATCTACACTACAGAAATGTGTTTTAAGACACACTGCTATAGTGTAAACCTGTGCACAAATCTGAGATCAGCAGTTTATCTATTAAGAGGTCTTAGTCATGCTTATTCAAACTAAATGTTTTAGGATCTAGGATCCAACTGTAATTTGGAAGGTCCTGAGTGTAAATAGTATCAACATTCAAAAACTTCTCTAAAATTTTCTCTAATCAAACGTGAAATACTAAAGCACGAAGCTACACTTTCCAAAAATTATGAGCATGTACCTAAATGGATGTGGTTTTAGAGACATAATCTAGACACTTCAGAATGTAAACATTTACCATCAAATCACTTTCGAGAACCAATGAGGAAGAAAATATGTAACAGAGAAGAGTTTCACACAGAAGTTGAGCAGGGTTTGGAACACCGCTTTCTTGGTAAATCTTTCATCTATGCCTTCAATCCCCTGCAAAGACAGCCTCCAATTTGTTTCTTTACTGGCAGAGTAATGCTGTTTTTATTCTTTTTCAACTCTACTCTAGCATCCTCCCAAAATAGAAAAGTTTGCAAGTTAACTTTTTAAACATAGATGGTATATGCTCTTTGGTTGTTTGATTTTAAGAATGACATAAAATTAAGGGATATTTTAAGCACCATCTGCTCTCTTGCAACAATGGGCAATAATTTCCTGATTGTCTTACTTCATGTACGTGTTTTAAATCTAGAGTATCCTTTATGATTATTGCAGTTGGCATTTTCTTATTTTATGTAGCCCTTCTTGCCTATATGTGTACTGAGGAACCAGGCTGAGTTTTATCCCCTCTTTGTGCCATTCCTATTTCAATTTCCATTATCACAGAACTGTTGACAAAAGTCATTCTGTTACTTTTTTCTGTCATGTCTTCCAAATTCACTGGGCTAATCCTTTATGAGGACAGAGAAATGCAATTCTAAAGGAACTTATTAAAATTTATTTAACCAATCCAATCCTTCAAATATGAGGACACGGTTAGAAATGCTGTCATTCAGTAAAACAGAAACTTGGATGGCATTATCTTCCAGTATCGACTGTGGTGGAATAAGCTGAGATGCTGGTGCATGCAGGGCCTGTCAACAAAGACAGGACTGGAAACGTGCAAGTGCACCAGGTCCGCCTAGCCATCTGCTCGGTGTGCGGGGAAGAGAAACACAGCAGTGAACTAAGGTGTTTGTTTTCTAAGTCCTAACTTGTTAACAAGATCTGTGCAATGAACTCGTACGTACTACTGTGGTTCTATGGAGACCCTCAGAAAAAATCCATGGCAACCACCTGTCATACTCCATTGGGATAAGAGAGATGTTTCTAGTAAAAATCTATACTCTAAAAATGTTTTCCTTACCATAAATGAAAGATGCATTAAAAGGAAAGATGTTTAAAAAAAAAAAGACATTGAAAAACAATGTTAACAATATTAACTCTGTGTAGATTTTTTAAAAGATACAGACATATGCTAATAGTTTTGAAAGTATATATAAGGAGTTGTTAAAAAGGGTTTTACCTTTAAGGAAAGGACTGAAAAGGGTGCCATTACATATTTTTCTGTGCTTTAATTTTTTTAGCCATGGACATATATTAAGTTTTAATACATTTCAACAAGGGGTAACATACTTAAGAGCCATTGTGATTTCCTTTCAAATAATTTTCTGTGAAAGGATTTTAGTACATGAGCACATTATAATTTTCTCAATGATTTCCCCATCATTGGATATATTAGTTATAATTCAATTTTTGCTGATAAATCTAGCACTGCAACAATCACCTCAGTAAGTGTACTTTTATTTTTGTAAACATACTTTTTCCAATTATTTCTTAGGAGTGTAAGAAATGGCTCAAAGGGCTTAAAGACGTTAAAGGTTACTGATACACACCACCTACCTGCTTTTTAGGATGCATATCACAATCATACCACAGCCAGCAGAAAAGCAGAGTGCTCACTCTAACAAGTACATTCTCATCAGTAATAAGAATTGCCCTTTGGTCTTTACTAATATGATAAGAAAAAGAAATCTTTCACTATTACTTGGAATACTACTGAAGTCTGAATGATTTTTCAATTTTCAAAGAAACAGGTTCTCACACTATTTCAACAATCATCAGAATTGTCCAATTTTATGTTAATTAACGCTTAAAATTAAAGGACCGAAAATACATTCCTGAGAACTGGGAATACAAGAAACACTGAAAATTATTTTTAGGCCATAAAAAATATAGTTTGTGAAAATTTAGAATACTGCTGAAAACAACCTATTCTTTTATCTTAATTCAAGTACGTAGGAAGTATGTAAAAGTCACGTGTGGACTGGAGTCGAGCTTAGCATAGGAATCTACAACATTCGTGATGGTTTTCTTTCCAAGGATTTGTAACACATGGTCTTTCAAATTCAACATAGAGCCGAGAGCCAGAGTATGTCTGTGAACACATAAGCAACAGCTCCTTCAAATTCCTCCTCCCAGCAATCTGGCCTACAGAACCCCAAATACTATCAGTTGATGTCGCTTTTTTTCAGATGCCCTCAGTTTGGCAGAAAGTAAAAGTGAATGGATGTGAGAATTCAGTGGTAATATATAAAGCAATCCATCTGCCCGGCCTGCTGTGAGCACGTCTGCTGCAAATACCATCCCCACAGCCACTGCTGCTGAGCACCTTGGGCCTGAACTCCACCAGGCTTCCCCACACAGTGTCAAGGAGTTCCCTGACTTAGAAATGGCCCATGAGGAATGGCTTTCAAAACGTGCTCAGTGAGAGAGGCATGCTGCGAGGTGCCTGACCCCCTGTGGCCCCCACCCTGGTAAAGCACCAGTTAAAGCCTTCTCTACAGGTAGGAAACTATGGCTACAGCAGCAGGTTATCCAAGCACCCCCCACACACAGAACCAGAATTCTAATACAGGCCTATGTGATTGGGTTGGGTTTTTGCTTGCTTGCACGCAAATTAGCCACCAAAACACTTTTAGCAAGGAAAGAAATACTCTGGAAATGGAGCAATGAACATTTGTATTTCTGACAGAGTTATGAAAAATAAAACACTGGCCTTTCTCTAGGCTTTGAATTTAAACAGAATAGTTTTGATCTCTAATCTGGTCTCTGTGTCCAAAGCATGGGCTTTAAACTAGGTCTGGTCCCCTTATGATCACAGGCTGGTGACCTCAGTGCTTCCTTGTCCTCTTCTAGAGAGACAAGCCTCCTGTTACTCTCTGAGGGCACGCTGAGAATTCCTCTTTGCTTCCACTAACCATACCCTCCTTTATATGTGGCCAAGATCGGCCCACTAATCTGATCCATCATTGCTGGAAAAGGAAGTGGGAGTTCTCTTAGACCTGCCAGGCCCACCTCTGAGCAAAGGTCAGTTCCCCAAACTGGAGTTCTGAAAGAAAGATGCACAACCTAACCCACCACACATCTCTCTAGTCCCTACTCCAACTATGCCAGACTCCTTATAGATTCAACTTCAGTCATTCTTCAGCACAACTCTGAAGAAGCTATAATCTCCATTTTACATATGGGGAAAAGGTATTTTAGACATTCAGTTCAGTTCAGTCGCTCAGTTGTGTCCAACTCTTTGAGACCCCATTGATCACAGCATGCCAGGCCTCCCTGTCCATCATCAACTCCCAGTGTTTACCCAAACTCATGTCCATCGAGTCAGTGATGCCATCCAACCATCTCATCCTCTGTCTTCCTAAAAGAGGTCAATTAAGTACTTGCTCCAATCACACAGTTAGTAAAAGGAAAAAGAAGAACTCAAGTCAGAGCCTGGCCAACCCTTGAACTTATCCGCCTTTACTGCTGCACAACAATGCTTCCCCAGTACATGAGGAAAATGAAGCTCAGCAGAATGGCATGCAATCTGAAAGGGACTCAAGACAGTCTTCTACTCTCTGGAGCACCAACCACCTTCATCACCCTGTGTCATCCCTTGAGTGACCCAAATACTAAGCAGACCATGGAACCTCAGTAACGACTTGAGCTTTATTTCTCATGAAGCATCTTGAAGGGAAATGCAAGATATAATTAATTTTATAAGACTAACTTTGATATTATAAATGGAACATTAAGCATGCTTAATTTTTCATCCTTAATGTTTTTCTAGCCTTTTCCAAAAAGACTACAAAATAACAGCAATAATGGTAAAATACATACATACAATCCTCACCCCCTATTTAACATAAATACTTATTTATGATTACAAAAAAGACACTCCCCAAGATTAACATTTCATTTCTTCATATGTTTAATGACATTACAACATGAAGTTGAAACTTCCCTTACCCAACTATTTACTCATCTGTCATACTCAAGTGTGATAAAAATCAAAATATCAAACTTATAAGGCAATCGTAAAAACTACACTCAGCATTATAAGCAAGAGGCATACAAATATTGACACTGTTCTCACTTAAGGACAGCACTTGGAAAAATGCAAACGGATCAATACAAATGAAAAACAAAAATAATGAACAGAATTAGCTGTAAGCACTAACTTTCACAAACAGCGCCATAGAGAATCAATCAGTGCTCTAAGCTATCATGTTGGAAATCATCCCTCCAGAGTATCTGGACAGTTCAGAAAACACTCTGGTTTTACCTTTTTTGTTTTAAAAAGAGGCAAAAAAAATATATTACTAGGCACAGTTTGTAGGGAATAAAAGCAGAGTAAGTTTAAAATACTAGGCATGGCTGAAAGAGGGAGAGAACCAAGCACTGGGCTTCTTTATTGTACCGGAAGTTTTCAGGATCTGCCAAACAGGGACACCCTTCCTCTTCGAATTGGCTAACACTCTGATTCTTATAATTGCTAAAGTGTAGAATTATTAAAACAGTAATAGAGATTAAGGGTTTCTTAATCTTAAGAGATCAAGGGTTTCTTCACCCATTCTTTATTACCTTTGATATTTAAACATCAACACCCTATTCAGCTGTTACCTTCACTACTTTCAACCTTCTGCTTGAGGAGGGGTCCTGGCATGAGAGAGCTCCAGACCCCATGAGAATTTTCGGGCTATAACTCTGACAAGCAGTTCCAAGAGAGGTGTGTTCACACTTCCTATCATCTTGCTCAGAGCAGAGGGAGGACAGACTACGGATCCACATATTTAAGTCTAATTATAGCCACTGACCTCAGAGAAATTCCATTAAAGCTTTCTTTTGATTCAAAGAGGTCATATCAAATGATCACAGAAGCAAGATTCCCACAACAAACTTCAAACTGGGCATATACACATGTCGCCTTTGTTCTGTCAGCAAAGAATGTGTATCTTGAAGGAAAGGGAACAGTAACCTTGGTTGGCATGCCTTATTTAAGAAGTCTGAAAATTCACACTTAGCTCTTTCACTGAGAAAGAAAAAGCACTATGTGGCTGGCACCTATATAATCCACCACATCCAATGAAATGAGTACAGAAGGGTATAGAGTACTAGGGGGCCAACCTTCTGCATCCAATCTCAGCCTCACCATCCTCATTTTATGCATCATCCCAACTCCTTGGTTTGAGAAAGGGGGCTAGCAGAGGACAGTGCATGCTGAGTCGCTTCAGTTGTGTCTGACTCTTTATGATCGCATGGATTNAGGGTATAGGGTACTAGGGGGCCAACCTTCTGCATCCAATCTCAGCCTCACCATCCTCATTTTATGCATCATCCCAACTCCTTGGTTTGAGAAAGGGGGCTAGCAGAGGACAGTGCATGCTGAGTCGCTTCAGTTGTGTCTGACTCTTTATGACCGCATGGATTGTAGCCTGCCAGCCTCTCCTGTCCACAGTATTTTTGCAGGAAGCATACTGCACTGGGTTGCCATGTCCTCCTCCAGGGGATTTTCCCAACCTAGGGATTTAACCCATGTCTCCTGCATCTCTTGCATTGCAGGTGGATTCTTTTACCACTGAGCCACTAGGGAAGCCCAGTAGAGGACAGAAGATATCCACTTATCTCTGGACCAGCACAGATGGCAAGAAATATCCAATTATCTCTGGACCAGCACAGAGGGCAAGAAGTAACATATATAAAGTGCCCTACATCAGGTCTGGCACACTGTGAACAATCAATGTCCAATCCTACTACTATCAAACCATATGAAAGCAGAATGATTTAAAAACTAATTTTTCTCAGTACAGTGAATATGCTATTCAAAATGTCAACTTACTTTTTAAGGTATAGAGTTAACTAAAGCCTCAAAAATAGTATTACTTTGATTTTGAGTTAGTGATTAGACATCAGTATCATAAATGATACACCTGCTGCTGCTGCTAAGTCGCTTCAGTCATGTCCAACTCTTCGCGACCCCACGCACTGCAGCCTAACAGGCTCCTCCGTCCATGGGATTTCCCAGGCAAGAGTACTGGAGTGGGTTGCCATTGCCTTCTCTGAAATTATTTACCTGCTACTACTGCTGCTAAGTCACTTCAGTTGTGTCCGACTCTGTGACCCCATAGACGGCAGCCCACCAGGCTCCCCCATCCCTGGGATTCTCCAGGCAAGAACACTGGAGTGGGTTGCCATTTCCTTCTCCAATGCATGAAAGTGAAAAGTGAAAGTTAAGCCACTCAGTCGTGTCCAACCCTCAGCGACCCCATGGACTGCAGCCTTCCAGGCTCCTCTGTCCATAGGATTTTCCAGGCAAGAGTACTGAGATGGGATGCCATTGCCTTCTCTGATTATTTACCTAGTTCCACTCAAATCCCATAATCCAGGAAATTTATTAATAAATTAGCACTAAATGAAATCAGGGTGCCCATTCCTGAGGACTCAAACCCCAAACATCTCTCCTGCAGACACAATCTATATTAATCACTTGGCTTTCCTGGTATGCTACTTGACGTCTCAGATTTTCTGAATCCAACAATACTTTATTAGAATAAAATGGGGATAATGTGAACCTAACCCTAATCTCTTCTAAATACATAAATACAAACTCCCCAGTTTGAGTACAAACTCCTAAGGACATGACCTTATATGTTTCTTTTTCTCTATATGGTATTTTCTCTTCTTCCTTTTACATTCTTGTTTAAAAAAAAAAAGCAGAGATAACCACTGATCAGCACTGCTGTGTTGTGCCACCAGGACCCAAGTTACAGAAGCCAAGTGAAGGTAAAAAGATAAAATGAAGAGTATGAAACCACTTAACTCTCGAAGTTCCTATTTTATGTGCCATACCAGACACTAAAATTAGAGTGCCAAATTTCTTTTTCTCTATATGGTATTTTCTCTTCTTCCTTTTACACTCTTGTTTAAAAAAAAAAAAAAGCAGAGATAACCACTGATCAGCACTGCTGTGTTGTGCCACCAGGACCCAAGTTACAGAAGACAAGTGAAGGTAAAAAGACAAAATGAAGAGTATGAAACCACTTAACTCTCGAAGTTCCTATTTTATGTGCCATACCAGACACTAAAATTAGAGTGCCAAGAACTGTTAAATGAGCACTGTTCAACAGTCTACATTTACTTTATTTCACAAGCTGCAAGAACAGAGAAATGTCACTGTACTAGTATTCTGTGTGGGCTTTCCTGGTGGCTCAGTGGGTAAAACGTCTGCCTACAATGTGGGAGACCTGGGTTCGATCCCTGAGTCAGGAAGATCCCCTGGAGAAGGAAATGGCAACCCACTCCAGTACTCTTGCCTGGAAAATCCCATGGACTGAGAAGCCTGGTAGGCTGCAGTCCATGGGGTCGCAAAGAGTCGGACACGACTGAGCGATTTCCCCTCCCTCCCCTCCTAAGGCATATTAAAATATAACCTAGACACTGACTGTTAAAATGCTTCCTGATTGTTTTAACAAAGACCACCCCAAGATTAAAGATTTTTTGGATGAATGCTATCTAATTTAGGAAAAAACAAATTTAATTTTAGAAAATAATTGAAATATAAAAAAAGATAAACCCATATCATGGTTCTTATATGCAAGACAATTTAATAGTTGAAATTCCTTTCAGATTAAAAAGAAATAAATTTCAACATTCTACCATCTCTTTTTAAACTTGTTCAAAAGTTTGAGGATTCAAATATCAGAATGCTTTCAAGTTAGATAGTGAAGTAACTCTCTTGGAGTTCATAATAGAACATTCTCAGCTTTGCAGTGCAATTTTTCAACTTTCTAGCATACCATGTTAATAGATTATCACTTAAAGTAAAATTAATGCAAAATAAGAGAGATCATTCTGGAGTCACCAACTATTACCTTTCCTTCCAAGAAGATAACGTTATTTACTGTCCTGTAGATAAGTCTCTCACATTGCACATACTGTCATAAATACACTACTTCTGATGGTGTAGCCTAGATATGACTGTCCCCCAGACAATGATTCTTTTTAACTCAAGAAAATCAGTACAGTAAATAACTTTTCTTCCCTTAGAGACAATCACAGTGCTGGAGGCTGCTGCAACACAAAAACAAAATATCCTCACAAATGTCTCCGAACAGTCAAGCTGAAAATCTAAGCCAAAGTTTCATTTAACAGACTGTCAGTTTTTTGATGTGAAGCTAATGAATGCAGTGGCAAACAAATCCATCAAACCTAACAGCAAAACAACTGCACTTCATCCCACCAAACGGAAAAATGAAATACAACCTGCAGGCCAGCTCTTTGATCCAACCTTAGCCAGGAAGCAGACCTGTGAATGCCACCACAGCTGCTGAGCAGAAGTAACCACGGACTCCGTCTCACCACAAAAAGAAAGAACGCTCCAGAAGCAGAAAACGTTCACCTCAAATATGCACAAATATCTTAGTTCAACTGCTATGCAATCTGGTGGATATTTTAAAATCTGCTAGGAAAAAAAGTATACAGTATTTCACTCTAGATTACTCTGATATTCAAAGCTAGAAAGATGCCTAAAATAACTGGACGGTTTGTTCCACTCATGTTACAGCTCTGCAAAAGAGGTTTATTAAAAGTCCTTCTGCTCATTATGAAAGCTTTTTGAAGACAAAGAAACAATTCCTTTTGTACAAGCGTGTAGGACAATTCCTATTTCAGAGAAGAAACTCATGGGGCACTCACCAAAGCTGAACTCTGCCTGATAGCAGGCATATGGGCACAAGGCCACCTAGAACATGCCTTTTTTTTTTTTTTCAATGAAAACCTTAATTCTGATAAATGAAACAAGGAGAAAGAATTACAGAACCACTTTCTTAGGTAGGTGGGTCCTCTTAAGGCAAGGCTGTTTTCTTCTGCAGTGTCATGCAGGATTTGGTTTGCTATATTTGGCAGGTCAAGGCAAAAAAGAGCTGAATGATCCTGAAAAGAGATGGAAAGATAGGAACAAGAGGAATGCCAAAGTTGGGGGCATTAGCAGAAACTTTTAGAAACAAGGATAGTCAAATTAAGTTTTTGTCATTGCTCACACCTATACCCATTTTCTGAAGACCTGTTCTACAATCTATGCACAAAAGAAGCCTTATATAAGAGATAGGGCAGTTTGGGTAGATACTATAATAAAGGGCCATCTGAATTAAGTGCTGAAAAATGGGGAATACACTGACAGGCAATGGAATATCCACATATAATAATTATTGTTGTTGCTATTATTATTTAGTTGAGAACATCAAAAGCTAAAGAATCTGCTGGAATTTGGAAGATGAGTATTTGGGAATAGCACAAATACTGGGATGGATGTTCTTTTTAGTCAATGTTACCTATACCTTAAACGGAGGGAAGGTTTCATGAACAAATACCACATACTAAGAGATCAGTAATACATTCAAAGGAAATCCACAGAAACCCCATCTCCCATCCTGCTCCAGCGATGTCACCAGCGGTGAAGCAGCCAAGAGCAAAGGAAGCAGTCCTGGATGCTCAGCAGTGCCAACACTACTCTCACTTCTGGCTCCCATCAAACAATTCAGCCTCCAAGGGATCAATTCACAGAAACATACACAGTGCCTGGCATACAACAGACAAGCTCTACCTGAAAAAAACAGAACTCTCTCCCCATCCATATTAACTCACTTGAATGGCTTAAAAGGTCCCTAACCAAAGCCTGTTGGCTGCTAAACAAAGACCACCAAAATTATTGGTGAGCCTGGGGTTATCTTTTCAAAATTATTTTTTTAATTAAAAAATAACCTCCTGTAACAGCTCTTTTCTAAGTTATGGAAACAGAAACATTGGTTTGTAATATACAAAATATTATCAGTTGAGATTCTTCACTCTAAAAAAAACAGAACTCTCTCCCCATCCATATTAACTCACTTGAATGGCTTAAAAGGTCCCTAACCAAAGCCTGTTGGCTGCTAAACAAAGACCACCAAAATTATTGGTGAGCCTGGGGTTATCTTTTCAAAATTATTTTTTTAATTAAAAAATAACCTCCTGTAACAGCTCTTTTCTAAGTTATGGAAACAGAAACATTGGTTTGTAATATACAAAATATTATCAGTTGAGATTCTTCACTCTATCCCATGTTAATTAGTGCTGCACCAGACACTTTATCACATGCTTTTACATAGACAAATCAACATGTGACAGGTAAATCAGCAGTCATTTCCCAGTGCTTCAACTACAAACAAGTACGCCATTTTAAAAAAAAATTATCCCCCTAAATGTATAACTCATTATCACTTGTGAAAAGTAACTGTTTTTTAAACAGTTATCATTTAGAATGAATTAAAAAACACAAAGGATTAAGACAAACAAATGTGGTCATTCTCAAAGCTAAAATTTGTCTTTCAGCACAAATTTATAATTAATTTACTATACATTATATATACTATAAATTGGACAGTTTTTGTGTTTTGAACTGTCCAATTTACAAATTTTCCTAATCTTAGGAAATCACACATTCATACACATACCCACACATACACCACAGTAAATCTGTAAGGTTGCCTATAGAAACAGACTTGAAAAAAATCAATATATATCACCATGTCAATTATTAACCAAAAATCTCTGATGTAGGCAGAATGCTGCCCCCCACACTCCCACACTCCATTTGGTCCCACCCCTAACAGCAAAGATATCCGTATCCTAGACCCTGCAATTTGTGAATATGCTATCTTTTATGACAAAAGGGATACTGTGGATTGCTTGCTCTGAAATGTAGGGGACCAGAGCAAGGGACCTGAGAGAGGCCTCTAGGAGCAAAGACCTGGCTGACACCAGCAAGGAAATAGGAACTCAGTCCTACAACCACAAGGAACTAACAGCCAACAATCCCATTGAGTAAGAAGCAGATTCTCCACCAGAATCTCCAACAAGGAATGCAGCCCTGCAAACACATTGACTTTGCTGGTGAGACCAATGTTAAACATACAACCTACAGGACTACGAAACAGTAAAAAGAGTATTGTTTTAAGCCACTAATTTTATGGTAATTTTATGGGAACTTACTACAGCTGCAATAAAAAATTAATACATTATTATTATTTAGGTGAGTAGCACCACCTCACCAAGAGTAAGAAAAGGGTGGAGACAACATCTAAAATCATCTCCAACACATGTAACTATGACGACTTTCAAATTAACTGTCCAACACTGCATTATAGCCACTGAACATTTTGTCATATCCTCTGACTACACTGAATGATATAAATCAACACAGCATGAGTGGCTATCTACATACCTAAGCTTTCCACCCCCACCCCCACAACAAATTTATGGGGTAAAGAGGTATTTTTAGTTTATAGAAAGAAACAAAAAGAAGAAATGACTTTCCTAATATTCTCTGGTTAGCATAAAGAAGAGCTGGGCTTCAGATCCCTGCCTCCCCCACTATGGCGCTCTGCTTCCTGAACAATCCCATACAGCTCTGGGCTTATCAGCTGAGACTTCAGAGAGGTTCACTATCAACCTCTCTTAGGTGGTCACACTCCACTTCTACTCTATCCACATAGAAAGGCGGAAACACACGCAGGATATTTTAGACTTGGGGAGAAGCCAATACTCAGAACTACTGATGAAACTGAAAGCTACAATAAACAAGCACAAACTTATTTTGCTGGTGATTGAACAGCTGGGACTGTTGACTTATTACGTCAATGATTAAAGATGCAAACCATAAAATAGCATACCTTTTTATAACCTCAGGGTTATGACACTATTTCGATGTAGACACAGGCATTACTTTTCTGCAAAATAACGGCAGTAGCTGGCCAAGGTACATACAGTGAGCTTTCTGGTTTTTTTTTTTAATTAAGTTTATTGTAATAAGAAGGATGTGAAAGAAGTAGTTCAGTTCTACTCCTTTCTAAATTACCCCTCATAAATAAAAATTACTCAGAACAGAGAAAGTCTTCTAATAGCAGGAGCTTTCTTTTATGTTATGAATTCACTCAAATGCTTGAGCTGCCAAAGGGCTATATTCTTATTTTAAAATATTATGCAATTTTCTAAATGTGCATGTAAAATAAACCTAGAGTTGTCCTCCCTGAATATATTTCTATCCACGTTCACTCAATGGTTCCACACGAAAGTTTTATCATGTAGATTGAAAAATATTTGGCTGGACCATGCAGGGGCCACAATAGGTCACATAGACTCTATGTGCCATTTTCCACTAAATATAGGGCAATTCTGCATACTCTGTAAAACACATAGTTTCATTAAGAACCTACCCTCTGCCAGCATGCACCTCTGCCTTAAAATCCACAGGAAACAAAGCAACCTAATAGAAGCTACTGTCACTTTGAAAATGCCCTCTATTTAACTCTGCAGGGGGGCAATTAATAAAATTTAACCCAGTTGCTTGTGAATGAAAATACACAGTTTATGAACTAAATTAAATATACTGAGTAGGAGA